>VXAY01000258.1:1060218-1104996 GCA_013399855.1 Oxyruncus cristatus | reverse complement strand
GGGCGGGGGCTCGGCGGCGGCAGGGCCGGGCGCGCTGCAGGGCTGCCCGGCCGCCGCGGGGCCGCCATGCCCGCCAAGTCCAAGTACAACCTGGTGGACGACCGGCACGACCTCCGCATCCCCCTGCACAACGAGGACGCCTTCCAGCACGGCATCTGCTTCGAGGCCAAGGTGGGCGGCGGGCGCGGCGGTTCCGCGCGGGGGTCGCTGCCCGGCGCTGCGTCCGGCGCTCCGATGTGCACTGTCTTCCAGCTCTCTTATGGCATAGCCATGGGGTTTTTATTTTCTGCTTTCCTTTCCCCTTGGCGTTTCTTGCTCTCCCCAAAACTCAGATGCAGAGTTGGGCGAGGCTTCCCGCCTATCCTGTAGGCTGGAGAGATGGGTCAGGCTGGAGTGGAGTCAACCTCCTGCTTCACCCCAGCGTCCCTCCTTGGCCCTGCATCCCTCCGTGGCTCTGCGTGGTGTTGCTTGGGGGCGGTGGCCCGAAAGAGCGGGGTCTGTGTGCATCTTCCCGGGAAAGAGCGGAGGGCTCCGGCTTTGATCTGCGGCTCAAGCGCTGTGGGTGCTGCTGGGGTGCCGGTGTGATGGGAGATGGATGTTTGGGGTCTGCAGGATGCCTTGAACCCAGGTGCTCCTCTAATGCTCACATGTGAGCAACCAGAGGAACTGCGTGCCATTGGCGGTGCGGTGCAAGATGCCCACCTAAAATAAAGGGTTGCTATTTGTCTTTACGTATATAAACCATCCTTGCTAGTGGATTTCGCAGGAAGTGCTCTTTTCTTTTTTTATCTTCATTTCTGTTGGGACCTTTCAGTCTCTTACTGCACTTAGGCTGTGGCTTCCCGCAGGCTGGGAAAAGCCAAGCTAGCTGTCTGCATTGCCCAGCCCGAGCAAGTAATGCCGGCCAGCAGTAAATTGGGAAGGAGCTGGCCAGAAGATTTAAAAAGGGAAGCATAAAATCCTGTCGCTTTTCCTTCTCCTGGGGGATATGGTTATCGTGCTGGCAAGATACTCAAGTGAGGCCGACTTAGGAAAAAAAGAATGATGTAAAGCAGTTTTGAGTGGCAGGAAAGCAGGCATCTGTCACGTACTGTTGTCCTCGGAGCACATGTACTCTCAGGGGAAGAAAATCACAGATTTGGCATCTAATTGCGTGCAGTGCCCCCGGGGCAAGGCTGCGGCTCATCAGAAGGTGTCAAAGGGTTATTTTCCCCCTTTTCTCTGGAATGGGAGGGTTCCTCTGCAGGGGCCATCACCTGCCCCACGGCAGGCACGGTGCTGCAGACCACAGAACAGCCGACAAGTTGTTTAACTTAAACCTGCCTTGCAACTGTTTCGTGGGAAAGACTGTTCAAGCTCAACTTTGTAGCCTTTTTCTCCTCTGTTATTTGAGCCGATCGGTGTTTTACTGCCCGCACCCGCTCACCCCTCAGCAGTGGGGAGGCTGCCAAGCATCTCCCAGATCCCGTGTGCTTCTTCCATGCCAGGTTTAGGTGACCTGGCTTGGGGCTGAGGAGTGGGATAGGGCGTCAGCAGCCCCTTGGTCTGCTCATGGCTCATGTCTGCTCCGTGCTGCTGGGCTGGCTGTGTTAATGCAGTGCTGCATATTAGTCTTTGTTAGCTCCTCTTTCTCTTATTTGGTATCCGGTGGCACGCGTTAATGCCAAGCACAATCCGTACGAAACCGAGCCCAGCTTCTGAATTTGTGAGTTTCTCCAGCAGCCCTTGGTGCCAGATACGGAATGCAGATGGCTTAGTCAATTACTCTATCCTTTTATTAGATTGCTGGAGATTAATTAAATGCTTACACTCCTTTAGTTCCCTTTATCCCCAGGAATCCCAAGTGCTTATACCCGCGCAGCTCTCGTTGCAGTCAGGCACCCCACACAAGTCACACAAGTGCAGGACTCTGATTTAGAGCTGAACTTTAGGGGGAAGTGTAAACAAGAAAAATGCTCATCTGGGGCATCAGGACTTGCATGCCTGCCTCCTAAAATCCTCCTGGGATAGCTGATAGTGTGGGCGGTGGGGATCCTGGTGTTACAGCCCTCGGCAGCTGGATCAGTGCTCTTTGCTCCAGCAGCCCGAGATTCCTGACGAGCTTGCTTGGGGCTCACTGCAGGGGGGTAACGTGGGCCTGAGTCAGTATGTGCTGATTTATTGTTTTAAGTTTTAATTTTATTTTTATGCTCAGACTTGCTGCTGACTTTAATTGGCATATGTGGTGGATGTAGTGTGTGTTCTGGCCCATCAGTAGCAGCTGGCATCTGTGCTGTTGTCCCCCTTCCCTCTGTCCTTAGGGAGTCCTGGCATCCCAGGGCGGGTGGCCGGCCGTGGGCAGTCAGGATTTGGACCCTTGTCAAGCAGAGAGTGATGGAGTCAACCTGAAGGAATCAGTACTGTCATATGTGATGTGATGCTGTCAGGAGGGTTGTGCCTCTCGTCCCCACTGGAGCCACTTGCAGTGCTCATATGCTCTGGCACAGGGACATCGAGTCAGAGCAAAGGGTCCTCTAAGGATTATGTTAATGCATTTTATGGACATAAATCCAATAGATGGAAAATCCCACTCCATCTTCTTAGGAACAGCAATACATTTCACACTTTTGGATCTGTTTTCATTGGCCACTTCTCTTGGCACCAGACCCCTCTGTATCCCAGAGGTGCCTCAGTCAGGCTGCTGGGAATCAGAGGAGCTGGCTCCGAGGGAAGGCAGGACGTTTGTTTTCTTCTGTGTCTTGCAGTCTGAATTGTTGAGTAAAATCAAAAGCCTGGCCTCTTGGGTTAGCTGAAGCATTCAGATGAAAGAACTGGGAGCTGTAGCATGGTGCAGGGGAGCAGACAGAAATTCCCACTTGTGCAGTGGTTTTCTGGTTAAATAAAGGGGGATGTAGAGAGGAAAGACACCTCCCATCCTCCTCCACCTCCACGAGAAGGAGAGGGATATGAGCTTACTCCTTATCTTCCCAAAGCCATGGTGCTGCAGGACAAAACCCAAGGGCCACCTTGTGCAACACCGGCAATTCTGTGCATTCAGAAATTATGACTCAGGCTACTCCAACGCCTCCAGAGAGATCACCAGGCAGAGGGAATTAGGTGGGGTGGCAGAGTCTGTCAGTGGACTGCCAGACCCTTGTCTGTTGGAGTGCAGAGGTGCTTGATGCTTCTGGGTTTCCACAGGAAAGTTGTTACTGTCGCTGTCCTTTGAGTCCCTTTTGGGAGCCGGCTGGGCTGGGCTGGGCTCTCCTCCTGCCCCAGGAGTCTTGTCCAGAGCAAGGTCCCACCTGCCTAATACCCATTATTTGGAAACAGCTGTTAATCCTTCAGTCCCGTTAATCCCTTCGCAGTGCCTAAGGTACATGGTTCCCATGAAGGGGCAGATGAGTGTCAGGACCCTCTCTGCTGCTCCCCCAAGTGCAGGTGAGGGCAGAAAGGGCTGCCCAAGCACGTCTTGATCCTTGACAGGCCCAGTGCCTGTGGTCTGAGACTACCGTGGGCCTGGACATCACATGTGCCGAAACCTGATGTTCCTGATTCCAGACCTGCTTGCAGATAAGTGCAGGACTGGAGGTTCAGGAATATTGCTGTTCTTCTGTGCAGCAGGTGGGATTTTTGGGTTTGAGTGGTAGGGTATTTTTTTTTCCCTCAAGTGATCTTGGCAACCAGGCATTTTCTCTCATTTTTGTCAGTGCTTTTCTCTGTTTCTGTGCGTGGGAAACTGAAGTTGAACCAAGCATCTGCTGTTGTCTATGTTTGGAGATGGGACATGAAGGAGACTTTAGTCTGATCCAGTATGTCCTTTCCTCTGAACCCCTCCAGCCCACCTGCCTGCCACCCTCCCGAGGCTGCGAGCACCAGCAGTGCCTGCTGGTTGCTCCAAAGAGAAATTCATTACCAGGAAAACAATTATAGCCTCAGGTGAACACTAAGCAGGGAATGCACATGTATTCCACTCCTGTGTATGTTTTTATGTGCGTAGGGGCTGCACATAACAGCGTTGGAAATTGGTTGAATTGCAGGCAGCTCTGATTGGGGTGCTTAGTTCCCCTCTGCTGCTTCAAGCTCCCTTCCCAGCAACTGTTCCTTCCCTGGAGGACTGGGAAGCAGGAGACAGGTTGTGTGAAGCTGTGCACCAATTTAGCTGGCTGGGAGAGACTTGGCAGCTCGATTTGGGGGCTGTTTGTACTGGCAGCTCTGGTGTGCTCTGTCGGGGCTGCTCAGCCCAGAGCAAAGCTGCAGTGTGCCTGAGCCCGGGATTGCTTGCTTCAGGCTATAAATAACCTTCCCAAGTCTACAAAGGTTCTGCTCTGAAACAGTGGCATATTTCTGCCATACTTGTTAAGTCAGTTCACAGGCTGCTTAGTGAAGCTCTTAGCAAAGAAAACTCTGCTAGGATTTGGCAAAGCCATGTTTGCCCAGACTGTAGGTCCCAGCCGGGCAGCATGTGGGCTCAGCAGATGCCAGAAGGTCCCAAGGAAGCAGTAGTGGGGGTGGGATGCTCCCAACCCTGCTTTCTGCAGTGCTCTGGTCTTGAGCCTGTTGGGGCTGTAGCTGGGTGTAGGTGCAGGAAGCTCAGGCCCTGCGTGGGGGGTGGTGGCTGTGGGTGGTGTGCCTGGGTGTGGTATGGAAATGGGGCGAGTGGACAGCCCTGCTTCATCATCGTGGAAAAACTTTATCCCTCCTCTGCACCTGCTGTCTCCGTGCCCCGGTGTCCCCATTGCACAGTCACCTGTAGCCAAGGTGTCTCCTCTGTTCGTGCCAGCTCTGGTTTGGCTGGTGAGAGGGGAAGGTGGGTGCAGTGCACGTGACTCTGGTGGGTGCTGGATCTTGTCTTGGCACCCCCAGAACTCTGTGTTTCTGGGACCTGAGCCCCTGTGCAGCTGATAAGCATGGCAAGCGCTGCTGGGATCAGCAGGTAGATAAGCACTGATGTCCTTAAGGATTCAGCCTGACCAGTGCTGCCTGGTGTGAGGGTCCCTGTGTGAATGTCTGCTGTCTGGGCGCATCCCAGCTCTGGATGAGTCTGCCATGCTGCCTAAAACTACCTGGCTGCCAGGGCTGGATGCACCCAGTTGTCCTCGGGGTGCAGAGCCCTGCTAAGGGAGGACTAGGCAAGGCTGGAGACCCCCAGTTCAGCAGGGCACCCATCTGCTGGGCTCAGGATGGAAAGTCAGGGCTTTTTTCCACTGAAGTCAGCTGGCATCATGAGTTTTCCATCCCTTTTGACCTCTGAGCCTGCACCACTGCAGTCTGAGTAAACTTCCCCCTTTCCTCCCAGTGAGGCTGGGTGTTCCTGAGGTGCAGGGCAGAGCTGGGGCTGTGCCAGCCCAGACCCTTGGCTCCTTGGACTGAGGCCATGCGTGGGCAACTGGAAAGCAGGAACAGTGGGACAGTAAAAGTCCTGGGAATTGTATTTCTCCTTGCTTTTCCTAATGGCAGCAGCCCAGGGAGAAATCCTTATCAGCCAGTTTGCAGACAGGCTGGGTGTTCCCTGGGCACTGAGGAAATCAAGAGATTTAAGATCTTGGGGCACCTGGTGCAGGACTGGTGCCCAAGCACTTTGTCCCTTGCTTCGTGGCACGGCTGTGTGTCACAGGATCAATGTTCCAGTACCTGGTGCAGTCTCACGTCATCCTGGACTCCTCAGAAATCTGGGGACCCTCACGCCCCGTAGCTGATGCCTCCCAACTGGCTGTTGGTAGGTCCAGTGACCCCTCCCTAACGTGGGCGCAGGATCCCCTGCTTGGACGAGGTTCTCCTGGCTCTGCAGATGGCTGTGTGATGGTGGTGTAATGCCACAGCCTCGGGCTGGTGCCAGCATGTCCCCCCTGCCCGTGCTGCCTTGCTGCCTGCCTGCAGCTCCTCTGCAGAAGCAGTGGCTCCCCATCCGTGGCAGGGTCTCTGGTTCAGGGTGGCTTTCGAAGCTGGAAACCCGGCAGCCAGCGGATCCAGGCTCCCCTGTAATCCAGGGATGATTCAGCCCTGACCTTTGCACGCTGTCCTGGGCTGTCGGAGCAGCAGCGTGCCTCCCTCGGGAAGCAGCTCCTCGCTGGGAAGGCTTTGGCTGCCCACCTCTGCCCACCACCGATCTCATCAACACCCCTTCCAAGGTATCCCCTGTCAGGGATTCGATCGGCCTTCGGTTTTCCGAAAATATCTGCCACCTGCTGTCACAGAAAAAGCATCTTCTCAAGGAAATTCATTTCTGACAGAGCAGAAAACGAGCAATATTAAATAGCCTCAAGGAAAAATGAGAAACTGAGTGACTTGTGCAAACAGCGCTTTGGCAAAGTGCTCCCCTTTGTTTTCTGTTTAAAAAACAGATTTTTTTTTTTTTTTTTTCCCATGGCATTTCCCAGAAATGGGCAAATCTTTTGGAAGCCATGGGCAGGGAGTGCGTGGTGTGAGCTGTGTTTGGAGGCCCCTTCCCGCCGTGCCTGGGACAGAGAGGAGAGCCTATCTGCATGGCAGGGGGAGAGCAGAGTCCCTTCAGGTGATCAGAAGCCCGATGGGTGATGGCTACCTGTGCCGTGGCAGGGAGAGGGACTGCCCATTCTGGGGGCCCTGGAATGATGAATGAAAGGCTGGATCCCACACACGGGGATGAGGAGCAGCGGGGCACGTGAGGCACCAAAAGCACCCTACAAAAGAGATGCTTTGTGCTGGCCTTGGCAGTGCAAGGGCTGCTTTTGTGGGGCTGCCAGGGCGCCTGTTATGCGAGGGACCCCCTCAGCTGCCCATTCACCGGCGCTCTGGGAGGGTGGCCTTTCTTCTCCTAATTGGGCTGAGGAGGAGGGGGCTGCCTGGGACTGCCCTCCCCACCTTCAGAGCATGGGGATCGGTGACCCCCTAATCCCACTTGGCTCTTGGATGCAGGTGGGGGGGCTCTACCTTTGTCCCCCCATCCTTTGGTGGGGTGGTGGGGCCGTGGTGGCAATTATTTGGAAAAGCTGCATCCTGCATATGTACATGTGTTTTCCCCCTCAGTTTGTGGGGCTTTGGGGTGGATGGATTCTTTCATGGGTCTCTTTTCTTTGGCGTTCCTTTCACACAGCTTTATTTTCTTTCCTTTTGTCTCAGGCACCTTCCTTTCTCCTTCCTGGGCTCAGCCCTGGCCCCACTGCCTCCCTTTCCCATGGGGTCAGCGTGCTGGCACGGATGCTGGACTGAGTCCTGGGAGCCGGGACAATGGCCCCTGCAGGGACCAGGACCACCACCGTGTGCCTGGCACCTCTCTTGGGGCACACATATGTTAAAGGAAGGCAAAACTCTGTGCCTGGGAGTCCCCAGGCTTGGGGGTCTCTGGATGCCCTGGGAGCAGGGGAGCTCAGTCTCAGTGCTGGGGTGGGATGAGGGGGAAGTATTGCACTGTGGAGGCTCTGGCTGCTTTGCTGATCCTTGCCTTTGCCTCACCTGCTTTTTCCCACCCCTCTTTCCGTAATTAAAGTTGGTGCTGTGAGTGGGAGGGCTGGAGTAGAGCAGGGCAGGAGCAGCCCTTCGTGTGCTTATGACCTGTAAAACACTACTAAATACAGGTGGTTTCTCAGGCCATCCTCCCTCCTTGCCTGGGAAGTGAAAGACCAACTCCCAAGTCCACATTTTATCTGAAAGACCAATTTCCAAGTCCACATTTTTGGGGGATACTTGCCACGTTGTGAAGGGTTACTCTTCTGCATGTGTGATTTCTGCCCTGAAGACAAAAATAATCCGGGGAGGCTTTGTCCATCTGTTGAGTTCTGTGAAATGTGCAAAAAATACCTGCCTCCGGAGTGAAGGGAGAAGGGGGTGTTTTCGGAGCTGTGAGCACAGTAATTGTGAAGTGAGCCCACACTGGGGCTGCATGTGCTGAGGTCTCTGGTGGGAGCACCCAGGATGTGGGATACAGCATGGTGCCCTGGAGCTCAGGTTTGGGAGCAAAGCTGAATCCTGCAGAGTCTGTGACTTGTGCCCCTTGTTTTGGGTCCATGTGAACGTGGGCTGGAGGGGGATAGCTGAGTGAAGGGGCATAGATAGGACAGCATCGAGAGATCTCTGCTGCTGGTGCTGCTCCCCAGGAGGCCCATCCAAGGAGGTGTGCTCGGCCCAAGGTGGTGTCTGGTTTCTGCTCCATCACTTGCTTACAGGGTGCCCCAGCCCTGCTGAGCCTGCACATGCAATTGTGGGCATGAGGTTGTGGTCGGCAGCCAGGAGATTGGCATTGCTGGAATTCATGTGGCTGTGGGAGCCAGCAGTGGATGCAGCCCGTCTCCTGCCCGGCTGCCACTGCTTGCCCTGTCCTTGGACGTGCCTGTGTTCTGCACCTGCCTGCAGAAGGAAACACAGAGGAAGGAAAGGGATTACCCTGCCAGTGGCAGTGACCTCATGCTGTTGGGAATAGCTGGAAGAAGATAGGCATCCTCTGGCTGCAAAAGTCTGTCCTCTTCCTCACGTAGCCTAAGAATTTCCCTTTCCCAGGTGGTCCCTGACAGAAGAGTGGTGTGGGGAGGTGCTGTGCAGTGGGGACATTCGCCTGGCAGGGCAGGATGGGGAGAAGCTTCTTCCTTAGGTGCTGCATGGTGACTGTGTGTTCAGGGCTCCAGCTGCTTCGGCCCTCCTCCTCAGCTCCTGCTTTTTATTGATGCTTTCCAGACTTTATATAAGAAAAGGGAGTCGACTGATGTCCGAGATGCCTCTCTCAATACGACCTGACACTTTGAAGGGATGGAAGACTCTTTGTAGGGGATGTGACTGAAAACTTACCCAGGCCTTCACATCTGTAGCCAGGCAGCGAGGGACTGGGCTCTGGGTTAGTGCCACATGTGCCGGCGCTGCACGTCGTGGGCTGTAATTCCCAGTTACGTAAAGCTGCCCTGCACCACAGCAGCCTGTACAGCATGTGACGGACATGCCAGCTGTTGGGTGTTTATATTTATATTCTCTCTCTTCACATCTTCTCTCAGCACTGACTGCCCGGTGCTGGTCACTGCACACCTGCCTGTGTCCCCCCCCAGGCAGGAGCTGTGCGTCTGGGAATGGCCTCACCGAGCCGGTAGGCTTGTTGGGTTGGCATGTGGGGGTTTAGCAAGAGGGGTCTCAGAAACACAGGGCTCTCTGAGTTTCTGTCCCAGAGGGCTCTCTGGGACAGCGTGCACACAAAACCCAGATGTGATCATGCAGCCCCTGCACACAAAGCCCAGGCGTGGTCATGCACCCCCTATACCTTGCCCTCCATGGAGGTGGCAGCAGCAGCCCAGGGGAGAGGAGCTGGGGCTCCCACAGCGATGCTGGGTGAGAAATAACCCCTCTCAGCAGCCTCTGCCTGTGCAGTGGTCCCCAAGCACTGTTCAGACACTTAGGCACCCTGCTCAGCACTGCTGCTTGGAACCGGTGACTTGGGCTTTCGTGGTGTCGGTGAAGGTTGTGGCCATACTCACAGGAACACGTAGCCCTGTCGATTTTAGTGCCCATGCTGTGCTCCCGAGCCTTACGTCAGCCCTTGTGTCGAGAGGAAGCATGGGAGCACAGGAGGCTAGTTAATAGGCTCAAAATGCTTTTCTTCTAACTACATGTTTTTAGCACTCAGCATTGACTCTTCATCGCTTGTCTGTTTTCTGATCCTTCTTCTGAATCTGCCCGCTTCCATTTTATTTTTAAAAAGGTTTTTGTTTGGCGTTTCTGCGTGCTGGGTTGCAGTGGTGCTGCCTTTGGTCCCCTCTGAATAGCAAAGCAGCTCCTTTATTCTAGAGCCTTGGCCTGGAGGCTCAGCATCGCTGCAAAAACAGCCACGGGTTTGGCAGGGCTGTAATTAAATAATGAGGGGCCTGACAGAGGACAGGTTGGCCCAGCTATTTTAGGGATATTCCAATACCCAGGTCTATAACAGATGACTCAGTGCAGCTGAGGGGATCTTGGCTTATACCTGCGTGCTTTGATCATGGCCCAGATGAGTGAGCCCCGCTGGCCTGATGGATAAAGTTATTTTATTGCTAGAGAAAGGGCTGCTGACTGCTTGCAACATTGTGGTGAGGGAGCAGCTTCATGATGGGAGGAGTGCAAGGATTCAGGTGCAGCAGGCAAAATGCTGCCCCTTCCCCAGAAGTGACCCTGAGTTCCCTCCATGGATGCCCCTGAGGCCATGGTGGGACCATGAGGTTTTCATTTCTGTAGAAACTCGACTGATCTCCTCTTTCTTTCCCTCCAGTACATTGGGAGCCTGGATGTGCCACGGCCAAACAGCCGGGTGGAGATCGTGACGGCCATGCGGCGGATCAGGGTGAGTGTGGCGAGGATGCTCCTTACCCTTCTGTCTTGGGGTAGCTGGGGCACCCCTACTCCATCTGCACTTGCAGCTTTGTCTTGAGTGAGCCCTGTCCTCCAGGTTATTCATAACTCCGTACTTTTCCTTTTCCCATACTGACACCTCCACGTAACCCAGGCACCATGCCTGCGAGCTCCATGTGCCACAGAGTCATGTGTGCAGCGGTGGCTGGCCCCTGTGGTACCCAGGCATGCTGTATCCTGTGGCTGGGGTCAGCAGCAGGGCTGTCTCCACGCTCACAGTGCTGTGTGCTGCGGGGGGAAGGGGTGGGGTGGAAGGTGGGCCAGGGATGTGGCGCTGTTGGCACCGCATGGTAACTGTGTAGCATGTCCACCATTCGGCAGATTTCCTCATTTGTCAGTCCCAGTAAAAAAGCAACAACGAACTATTTAGGGAAGAGATACGTTAGGGTTTTACTGTCTGTGTGTTTCAGCTGCATGAAAATTTCGAGGCTGCCAGGATACGGCAGCAGGTTAGTGCCTGCCTAATGGCAATGTGCAAATTAAAGTGCGGAGTAACGAGCTCTGGGGCCGGCCAGCAGCAAGCTTGTTTAACAGCGAGTAGGTCGGGGGTTGTCATCTGGTGATGAAGTCATCTGGCTTCCCAAAATACTTCCAGTCAGGATATAGGACACTCTTGCTGTATAATGCTTGGCCAATAGCCAGGAGAGGAGCTTTTCTTCTGCTCCCCAGCCTCTCGCCTTCAGAACTTCGGGGCAGGCTGGGAGGGGAGATAACCACACACGCTGTGAGCTCGCTGCCCCCATGCTTAAAACAGCAGGAGCTTGACTGCCCTTTAAAACATGAGACAGACCTTTGGGCTGGGGTGGACCTTGGCATGGTATCTGTGGCCACATGGCCACAGGCGCAGGTAATTTGGCCTGTCCGTGTGCCACACGAAAGGGTCTGCCCTTTCTCCTTGGAATGGCTCCCTCCTGGGAATAACACTCCTAACTGGAAGGACCTGAGGGCACTCTCAGGAATGTTGGGTAATGGATGAGCCGTCTTTCTGGTGGCCTCATGAGATCCCATAAGCACTGGATCTGCTCCTGTCACTGAGCAGCCCTATCAGAGTTCTGCTCCTCTCAGCCCCTCCTGCAGACTCTTGATATAATCTGAATTTCTCTTTGCTTATCACCAGAGTAGGAGGGGGGAATTATATCCCAAGTCACGGAGTATCATATCCCAAGGACGCAGATTGCCAGGCTCTTCTTTTTCAAGCTTTCAGGGTGTAAATAGGTTGTGGGCTTTACTCCTCAACAGCTTTCCCACCCGCTACCCTGTCCTCTCCATGGTGTTTAATGTTGTGATGGGTGCACAAGCTGGGAAGTCCTTTATGGCATTAGGTTTGCTCACCATGTTTCCAGATAAGGTTTGGGACAGAACAACTGTTATGCCATCAAGAGTTCTCATAAACTGCAGTTTCCTCCTCTGCCCTTCAAGATAAGGCTTTTGAAAGAATGCAGCTCCAGCCCCAAAATCACAGAACTCCACCTCAGTATGGGAGGATTGGCACAGCTCTGAGGGTTTAAGTAAACCCTAGAGGAAAAAAAAAGAAAGAACACCAAAATATCCTTGTTGACCAATATAAATAAACTTAAGCACAGTTCAGAAAATTCATAGATTAAGCTCTGAATGGCAGAGAAAGGACATGAAATAGGGTAAAGTAATGATTTTTCATGGTGAATGATGTGCTTGAAACATGTACTCAGGCTTTCTTCACCTAGTGTAAGACAGGAGAGATGCAAGTCATTGAAAGGCCATGACTTCGCATGACAGATCTGCCAGAGAGATTTTTAATGCCTGTTTATTTGTTGTGGGGTGCTGTTTATGAGGAGGATGCCAGGGTGGTTTGTTTCATGGATGTTTACGTGTAGAGCCCTCCCCTGGTTTCCTGTGCTTTGTGGTGGCCTCACACCCAGCAGCAGGAGTGCCTGGGTGCTGGGGGCTGGTTTCAGCTTGGCTGGAGGTGACGGAATGCATGTCGTTCTTAAAGAACACAGCTACCCTTCTGCTTTGGGGAATAAAATAATCCCAAAGTATTGACGTGGGGAAACCAGAGGAAGAAAAAGCTTACTTAGGCACAGAAAGCAAGCAATGGGAGATCGAGTGCAAGCAACAGTGGTTCTGTGTATGGGGTGGGAAGCAGCTGCTAGCCCTGAGGCTTGTGTGTTTTTTAAAGTGGTCCCCGGTTTAGGGGGAAAGTGCTTTGTCTCAGCTTGTTCCAGGTTAGTCACAGCTGGGGAAAGTGGGGGACCTTCTCTCTCCCTGCTGCCGCCGCAACTCCCCTTTCTCAGTGCTGCCCGCACCGCAGCTGCTCTCCGGGCTTTGCCTCTGTTTACTAAATGATAAAGAAAATGATCCTGCAGAGAAGTGAGGAAGCTGCTAACAGCAGGGATCCCAGAGGGAAGAGTGCCCTGGAAGCCTCCCATGACTGCCCTCACTGGGCTGGGAGCAGGGAGGGAGTGGGGCACCAGTTGCAGCACCTCCTGTAGTGCTGCCTCCCTTCTACTCCCCCACACTCGAGGCCTGGTGGATCCTGGCTTCCTGTTTACATGGAGACCTGACCCTTTGGGGGCACGGAGGAGGACACGGCATAGCTGACATTGTTGGGATGCCTGCTCCAGGCGGGCTCTCCCGCCTCCTGCTGCTCTCCCACTCTGCAAAGCAGAGCAATGGCCGTGGGCAGGACAGTTCCACCTGAGCAAGAGGTACAGATTAAGTGCAAATCTGGTTCATTGTGTGGATCGAGGTTGAGAGGAACTTTAAACAGAGGGTGGATGTTGCAGGGCAGGGATGCCATCTGCACTGCTGAAGGGCGGGTGATGCCATGGCCATCCTCATGGGGGAGGGAGATTTTCTGTCCAGAAGCAGGAGGTTGTGGAGAATTCCCGGGATTCTCACAGCTCAGGGAGAGGAGGGAAGGGGAGGTGCTCAGCTGGCTCCCTCTGCCTTCCTGCTTTTCCTTCCTGCATCAACTGGGCTTTCTGGGGACACAGCCCTATCTGCACTGCACCTTGGTGCAAATCCCTGGCCCTGAAAGGACTCAGTGGAATGGGACATTAGCCATGCCAAGGATGCACTTGGACAGCAATTTTGTGAGCACTTGCTGCAGCTTTCCTCCAAAGCCTACATCTTTCCTGCAGAGCACCGATGGCCACGTCAGTACCAATAAACACAACAGGTCAGGGCTTGTTTTCCAGGCAAGCTGCTCGGCTTCTGTTAGTACAACTGGCCCCCTTCTCCTCCTCATCTCAAAACAGGGTGACCCAGTCCATATTGCTTCATGCTCTAAACTGCTGGGGGTAGGTTGGCTTTCAAAATGCTCCTTGGCTCCTCTGGATGCCAGGTACGAGGAACTGCCCACAGTCCAGACCTGTGGGCACCTGAACGTCCAAAAGTCCCAAACTCAGGAGGGATTAAACGGTCACTAGAGCTGCAGACAGCCTGTCCTGCTGATGTGAGTCCAGCAGACCTTCCTTGCCCAGGCTCTCTGGGAAGCAGCAGCCAAGAGGACACAGTGATCTTCTGTTCTGGGCCAGTCGTGGGCAAAGCTGGAGAAATTCAGGAGTGAGCTTCTGGGTCCATCAGATACCAGAGAGGGTGTTGTGGTACTGGAGAGCAAGAGCCCAAGTGATGTATCTTCCTAGCCATAAGGATTATGAGCTGTTGAAGATTTCAGTTGAAAATGCCTGCAAGATACCTTTTTGCTTCCCTACTCTTCCTGATGAACATGTGGGGCCCTAAATGACAATAATAACTATATATTTTTGTGTTGCCATGATGTAAATAGATGCAAATGCTTTCCTCTCTGTGCCCCTGGCACGTCTCCAGTGCAGCCAGTGCCTGGCTGAGGCTTGGTGCTGTGGTTCTAGAGAATTTGGAATCAGCCTTTTTTCCCTTTCAATTTGCTACTTGGATTGCTGAGTGCAGCTTTAATCCAGGTTTCCTCTGGAGAAATCTTATATAGGCACTTCTTAAAAGCTGCTTCTGTGGAAGTCTTCTGCAAGCCTGATTCTGGGAAGTGTCCAGCTCAGTTTTCGAGGCTCAGAACAGGGAGGCATTCCAAGCACTTGCAAATCTAGCTTCTCTACACCTCCTACTCTGTCAGGTACATCTGATTTTGTGGGACTTCTGCTGCTTTGCATAGCTGAGCTCAATTTTAGCAAACTGGCAAAATTGCTGAATTTCAACAAGCTTGTTTAAATCAAGATTTTTGCATCCTCTGCAGGCCACAGGTGCAGTCGGACTGGTGTGAAAATCGATGCTTGTGGCTGGTTATTTGTGTAGAGCACCTGGTGTAATTTTGAGCTCGTTTAATTAGAATATTTCGGAGATAGCCAGTGTTCCTGCCGTGGTGAGTTTTTCAGAAGCATCAGGTCCCTTGCAGTGATGCCTACCTTTTTTTTTTTTTTTTTCATCTTTCTTTCACCGTGCAAGGGGCAGCATGGCTCTCCCTGCTGCAAACTGGAGCGGGATTTGGGAGCAAGCTGGCCCTGTGTGCCTGGGGCAGCCCACCCCCATCCGTCCGTGAGGACCAGCACTGTGGGCACTGCGGCCAGGAGGTGCTCAGGCTTTGGCCACCTAAAAAGCACAGGCTGCTTCTTGCCAAGTCACAGCTCTCAGCTCAAGGAGAATTATTGACAGGCTAATGGCTTGACGTGATTATCCGAGATGAATGAGATTACGTTGTGTTAGATCTGGGAGGAACCAGAACGATGTCTGTAATAATTTCAATTGCTCTTTCAGTGCTCTGACAGTCACAGTAAATGGGTGAAGGCTTCTGGGCAAGCTCGTATTTCTCCTGGCATCACCCGTGCCACTTAATAACATAATAAAATAATGGCTGCTCCCATATTGCTACCAACATGCCACCTACTTGATGGCATGAAATAGGTCAGGATCTCATCCTGTGGTTAGTATTTAATCAATAAACTGGTTAAATTAGTACCCAGATTGATTGGAACAGTGTTTTATCCAAGGCTGCCCACGGGGAAAGGTTGTTTTCCAGAAGAGTTGGTCAAAGCGTGGTGGCCCTGGCTTTATCGCCTGCCTTAATATCATGGCCAGGATGGGGCAAGTGCTTTTCAGTGGAAATGTGGAGGTTACTGGCAGCATTAAGTAGTGTGAGTTGTAGTGCACACTTAGTAAAATTAAAAGTTTAGGAAGGTAAATGACTCTGTGTGGCAGAGGGCAGGCATCTGGACTGGTAAAGAGGTTGAAGTGTGAGCCATTAATTCTGGAAAGGAAGGTCTGAGCCCCAAGGAAGGAGGTTAGGGATGGTGCTTTGGGCACTTCTTGTCAGGAGACCTTGGGAAGGCACTGAGGGTGGACATGAGCAAGTGCTGCCTGTGCTGGCTGTCTGCTGGGCGTGCTGGGTCGTGTGGTGGCAGGAATGACAGGACTCGGCACACATGAGGCCTGGTGGGTGCTGAGGAGACAAGGTACAGACATGCTTCTCTTCCCCTGGTAACTGGCTTCTTAAATCAGTTCTGATAAGCTCATTGCCTTTTGGCTTCCAGCTATGTCCTGCCTGAGAGTTCTCTGCTGAGCTTGGGACAGCAGCATGTCCCTTGTGGCCAGGCTCCAAAATGTGGTGAGGTGGAGAGCTTGGTGGCAGGGGGTCCAGCCTGGGAAAGAGCAGGGGGTTCCCAGCTGGATGGAGAGCTTGGTCGAGGAGGAAGAAAACCATAACTCAGATGGGGGAGATGGTTTGGGAAAGCTGCTGAGCCAGGAGGTACATGCCAGTGTCTGATCTTCCCCATGCCTCCAGTCTCTCTGAGGAGCTCAGCACTTCAGCTCTGGGCAAGTGTCCCACGGGCAGGCGATGCCCAGGGCTCTGGCAGGAGCACATCGACTGACGCTGGGCGTGCCAGCACAAGCAGCAATGTTCCTGGTGGGTGATGCTGGCCTGGAGCCAGTCCAGTGCCTTTGAGAGGGCTGGGAGCCAAGCAGGCACCAAGCCCAGGGCAGGACTGGAGCTGCCGGCAAAAAGCTGGGAGGCAGCAGTGCCTCCTGTCCCCTACATCCCCATCACGCATCCTTGCCCTCTGTTTCCTTGGGTTGGCCTTTCCTTGGTTGGACTCTCTTCCTTCTCGGAGAGCCTGTGGTGTCTCCCTGTGACTCATCTCGCTCCCTGGCTGGGGGCTTTCCCCACCACGCTCACAGTGAGTCACGTTTCCAACTTGCTGATGCCATCATCTGAGCCATCAGCAAATATCTGCCAGGAGCTCAAGGGATACGACAGGGAATAACGTCTGCCAGGCTCCCTGAACATGGGGGAGAGGGCAGACCTTCAGCATTGCTCCCTTCCAGCCAGGGCATACTCTGCTGGCTCCCACCCCTTCTCTAAGTTCATGGTCAGCGTGTAAAGTAATTTCACAAATGTCTGTCCCCTGTGTGCCCTTGTGCTTCCTCCTCTTCCTCCTGCTTCCCACTCGTTCTTCCTCAGAAATGTTTGTTTGAGCAGGTTTTAAAGATTGCACTTTTGGGTTGCACAGTCTGTGGGACACGGCACACTGGACAGGTAACCCTGGCTTTCTGTGGCTCCTTCCTGTAAGGCTCCCATGTCGCACACATGGTTTTGGTGGGGCAGCAGGCTCAGTTCGGGGCCAGTGCTCAGCGGCACTTGAGGCAGGGGAATACGGCACTGCACACGTTGCTTTCTGCAGCAGCGTAGCTGGAGTGTGGACACACGTAATGTCTGTGGGACTGCAAACGCTGTGGAAGCTGCCAGAGGTGCCCACGGGGCTCAGCTCTTCTCTGTGTGCCTGCTCTGGCTTTTCCTCCTGTCTGAAAAGGAGTGATTTGTTGAACACTGTGGCTCGTGGGCATGGCCGGATTTAGCCTGGCTGTCAAGGCAGGGATGTCTGCATCTTATTCTGGAAGATCTGGGGTCATGTTAGTGCTGGTAATTGCTGTTTGTAAGGGTTTGAAGAGTTCTTAAAGAAACCATTGTCCTTTGATAGCTCTCTTCTCCTTAGAATTCTTATGGAAACCATTGTCCTTTGGTAGGTCTCTAGGTCTCTGCTCCTTCTGCAAGGTGACAGATCTGCTTTTGATAATCTGACCCTCAAATTTGTGTAAATCTCTGCAGAAGGTTTTGTTATTGAAGGATAGGGCTGTGTTCAGTGTCACCAGCTGTCACAGCCCCACTACTGTCACCGAGAGGTGCTGATAGAAGCTTGCTGATGAAGATAACCATCTGCACTTAACATTGCATTTTAGAGTAAATTTCTAAGAACAGCACAGGTTCTGTGCTCCTGGCTACCTAAGAGGTTGTTGAGAGGAAAAAATGGGTTTGAGAGAGGCATGCTGAGGTTTGGTTCATTTCAAGGGCTGCAACTCATCCTGGCATCTCCCAGCACTATCTGGGTGGCACAGTGGAGAACTGGACCTGTACCTTGTTCCAATCCCCTTGAGTTTGTGTCTCCCCACACCCATGGCATTGCTTTCGTTTGGAGGATTTTTCTTTCTTGTGTACTGCAACATGGAGTTTTCCAGTGTTTTTTTAATAAATCAGTGCTTTCATCAATTTTCTGCCATCATGGCAATGTTTTACTCTTGGGATGGAGTGGGTCCAAATGCTCCCTGGTGCTGAGTGCTGATGCTGCAGGGGCCTGAGCAGGAGAGATGCAGCAGCCTTATCCTGGGCAGCCACATCTTCCGGCCAGGCGTGAGTGTGTCCAGAGAGGATGCCTCACTCTTGCTCTGTGGTTAAAGGGAGAAATAGCTTAGGGAAAGGAGAGCAGAGAGTTAAAAAACTTCACCCGGGGGGCAGGAGGCAGGCAAGGGTCAAGCAATATTTAATATCTGTTTTATGAATCAGAAACTAAGACATAGGGAGACTGAGTGACTTGTCAGACTCCTTCTTCTGAGGGAGACATTCCTGCACAGGGAACCAGGCTTGAATTAAAGTCAAACCAAACTGAAGTCAACTTTAAATGCTATTCTTGTGTATGATCCTTTCTGTTCTTGTGCTTCTCTGCTGGTCCTCAAAGGCCAAGTACCCCTTGAAGTTGAAGTGTTCTCTTTCTCATCACCTCAGAAGAGATGCAAAGCCTGGGGCTGCAGCCTTTCAAAAAAAAAAAAAAAAAAAAAAAAAAGACACGTGCCCCAGTTTCTCCACTGCTAAAATTAATTCTTGGTGGTTTTGGCTTGGTGCAGCAGAAGATGTTCCAAGGAATGCTGTACACCGAATAGCCGGGGGGAAGCGCGGTGTCAGAGCCTGCCGTGCAGCCCGCGGCAAGGTGAGGGGTTTTGTCGCACAGCCACGGGGCTGTGAGAGCTGTTAAGGTGTTACAGGTTCCCGCAGTGTGCGGGAGCAGAGGAAAAGATCTCGTCTGTCTAAAAGGAGAGGCTGTAAAAACTATTACGTGAGCTGGTCTGTGAAATGGATCTTGTTTAATTAGGGGGTTGGAGGAAGGGACGAGTCTGTTGTAGGGCACCAGAAGGAACACTGCTGAGGACAAGAGAAAGGAGCCAAGCACTGTCCCCATCCCAGCAGAGAAGGGCTGTAGTGTGCAGAACATGATGAAAGCCCTGGAGGTTCCCTGCCTCCTTCTGTCTGCACCTCCTCACCCAACAGGGAGGCTGCACAAGACTGCTGCTTCTCCACATGCCGCTGTGGCTGTGGATGTGATCCCTGAATGCTCTGGTATCCCTGTAGATGATGGCTGGTGGGGGAAGTGATGTGCTTCAACTGGGGTTTTTGGACGGCATGGACTTTACCCTCTGAAGTGAAGTCTTCTCGGGGTGAAGACTGTAGACAAAGAGTGCAGTCAAATCTGGATGAATTTTCAGAGAAGTTTGGGTGAGTTTCCCTTCTCAAGCCAGGCTTCCCTGATGGAGGATGAGGATCTCAGTGATTCTTTATCTGTTGCTTGGTTTTCAGCAGTGTTAGTTTAACATAATGGGGAAAAAAAATACCCAACCAAACCAGTTCCCCGTGCCATGTGCTTGCCTATAGATCTGATCTGTTTCAACAGAAACTGCAAAAGTGGGCCTGAAGTGTGTATTTACCACGAGAAACTTCAGCAAAGGTGGTTGAATTTCAGTTTAACTCTCTTAACAGAAAACAGCCCTACAATGTTGTTCTTGGATTGCAGTAGTGATATACATCAGAGAGAGCCTTCTCTTTCTTTTCCTCTCCAAGGCCTCCAGGTTTTTTTTAGCATTTTGCTCCAATGACAATTTCTTACTTCCTCTTAGCATGATGGATGAGACTGGTCTGGACTCCTTCAAACAATCCCTGATCCTTGGGAACTTTGGGGATATGTGCATTTCTCCAGTACTGGAAACACAAAGAGCACATCTCTGCTGACCTCTACATACTTGCTAAGAAATCCACAATATCTAAAAGAAGGGAGATCTAGAGAAATTGTCCAAAGCTGTTGGTGAGTGTGACTCAGAGTGCAGGTCTCCTGGAGCTTTCTGTGAAAAAAGACTCCTCTTTCTGTGGTTTGAATGGATTAAACTTCAACTCCCAGCCAGTTGTTTTTGTGCATTTGCCTAAAGTCAGAGCCTTTGATGTGAGGAAGCTCTTCCCTAGTCCCAGGTCTGAGCTGCGGACAAGTCCCCTCCAAACTTGCTTTTTGGATAAGCTAAATAGAGTTTGTTTTAACCTCTGGGATATAGGAGTCTGGGAAGGCTGCCTCATGTTCTTGTTGCTTTTTTCTGAACTCTTTTCTGTTGCTTCTTAGGAGTGTACAATAAAGCAGCACATGTTCTGTTGGAATGGGTTGTATTGGTAGTGATTTCAGCAGTGCCATGTTTTGAGATAATGTTGCCTTCCTGTTTTGCTGCACATTGCTGAGGACCACATTGTCTTCATAGGGTCCTTTCCACTGGACTTTTCCACTTTCCACCTTTTGATGAGTCCAGGGCTTTTCTAGGATGCATATCTGCATCTTGCAGATGCAGCTTCTGTTCCTTTTTCCTATGAGAGGCTGCTTGGCCAATGCCATATAAAATCAACCTGAAATGGGTAAATGCCAGATTCCTGTACACTTGACCTGGATAGCAAGTACAGGGGGTATTTTTTTGTCCCAGACCTGCATAAAAATGAGCATTGCTGTGCCCTCTTCACTGGAGTTTCCTGGAAGCACTGTGGCATTCTGTCATCTGTCTGTCTGTCCTTGCTTCATGTGTCTGTCTGTCCTTGCTTCATCTGGGGCTCCACCCGGGTTGGATTTCAACCCCGGTTTTCTAACTCCGCCTAAAACGTTGGCACTTCTATTACTTGGAAATTTTTTTATAATTCTGTGTAAATCTGTCTAAAGGACATTATTCGTGTTGCCTTTAACGTGTAGGATTTAGTGAATGGTTTTTAACACCTGCGTTAGTTATTGCTGAAATAGGAGCTGTGGAGCGAGTGTGATATGATTAATTACATCTTTTCTCCGGTTACAACCCAGAAACATTGTTGAGCACCGCCAGCATGTAATGAGCCCCACAGGGCTGGCTTGTTTCTGATGCACCAAGCGTTTCATGCTGCCGCTCATTCATTCTTTATTAATTGTCTGAATTTCATAATTGCTTATTTAGTTACAGCATTACCAGCCTGCCTTCCTTGGTGTGTCACTGCTCCTCTGCCTGGCTATTCTCATCTGCCTTCTCAACCGGATTTACTCAAGGTTTTTATGCAACTGGGGGAGCAGCTCTGTGGTGAGCAGTAAAAAAAAAATACAGAAATAAATCCTGTATTTCACAACTTGGGGCATAAATATCACTGTGTTGTGATTGGGCTCACTTTGCTGAGCTGACACCTTTCTGAAGTGCTGCGTGGGTATCTTCTTAGGGTGCCCCTTGCTTTGTCACCTGCCCTCAGGGTGGATTTGGGGTGACTGTGCTCTTCTGCAGTATCAACCCTGCCTTTGACCCCCTACACGTGGGTAGGGATTATCTCAGCTGACTTGGGGCAGGGTCTGTCTTAGAAAGAAAGCATTTGGGGAAGAAAGCTAATCGTGAACACAGGAATTTTGTTTCCCTTCTCAGGTGGAGGAAGGTGCTGGGCTAGACATTGCCTGCACTACTGAGTCCTGTGGTCCCCCGAGGCATCAGGGCTTTCTGGTGCCAGAAAGGGGCAGGAGTTTATTAGGGATTATGGTAAAGGGGCATGACTAAATTGCTGCAAATGGCAATGCTGCTCTTTAAGCCAAGCTCATTCTAACACATGGGCTCAAACCCGCTGTGGGCTGGATGAACACAGGCCATTTCCAGGCTCTTTTAGTTTCTTGCTTTCTTCAAAGGATGATTGCCCCGAACAGCCTGTGCACCCACTGCCTGCATAGGTCGAAACGATGCATGTCTAATTAGAAATACCACAAATTCCAGTCAGATGTGGGGTTTCCAAGGAATGGGCTTCTGCTTCTTCTAGCAACAGGTGGCAAACATTAAAACGTGTACAGCTCAATTTTTGTCTTCTCCCTCCCGGGCTGTGAAAAGCAGTGCGAGAGCAGTGCCCGCAGATGTACACAGAGCCTGTCCTTGTTTTCCTTAACTGAAGGAAGTAGCTCAAAGCCTGGTTGTTATTTTTGTAACCAGTTCGACCAGTATCCCGCACGCACCCACTCCCCGGTTAATTTCCGCTCTCGCTTGGCCATTGGAGATGGCAGCATGTGAAGGCAGGGGGGAGCTTGCCACCTCCCACACAGGTCCAGTCAGTGCTGTTATCACTTGCTTGGGTCTCTGAAAGGGATTTAGACATGTTTTCGAGGCTGGAGGCTGGCGTGTTGCATGGTCTCCACCAACCTTCATGACCGGCTGAGAGGTGCCACTTTTCCCAGCCCCTGAGCTCCCACTTGAAATCATCGCTGCGTGTGCTTGAGCTGGAGGAGAGATTATATGGCTGTCTTTTGTAATGTTGGTATTAGTCAAGCCTCAATGAAGTGGACAGTACCTGTTGCACAGGGACCTTGTTGGCTGGTGGAACTGAGGGATGTTGCTGGGAAGTGTGCTCCTGCTCCACCAGCTGCGTCCCTCATGTGCACTGTGCTGCTGCATCCCCTGGCACGCAGAGCAGCTGCAAGCTGCTGCTGTGTCTCAAGTCTTCTTTGAACCTCTGATTTTCAGGTGTTTTTTTAAAAAAACAAAGGCACAAACAAAAAAAAAAAACACATGGGGAAGTATGGAAACCCTAAGGATTTCTTGTAAGAGAGTTAAATAATCTTGCAAATGGAAGTCCATAAAAGAGGCGGTGAGAATAAGCTCTTACCTGGAGGAACTTACTTCATTTAACCCTATATGACTGATATTGATTTAGTTTTTACCAGTTCTGATTTCTCTGAGATTCCTGTGAAACTGCTTCTACTGCAGATGGCTCGTGTACATGTCCCAGTTTGCCACCTCAACTTGTGAAACTCGGAGGTAGTGAGAGGAAGTGGATGGAGGCAGCTATCTGGTAGGAAATAGCAAACCGAGCAGAAGGCATTTATTGTGAAGTATTCAATGTTATTGGAAAACATATTTTGTGTGATAAATGGGTATGCTGTGATCCTGGGATGGTTTCAAAGCAGCAACCTTAACTCTGCTGTGCTGCTCTCACAACGTGGGTATTTTTAGACTGATTCCCATTTATACCCATCAGTACTTGCAACCGTTACAGACGGTTACCAAAATTAAACCTGAAGTTGGATGGGAAAACAGGCACTGACCTTGTCAGTGCAAACCAGAATCATATCTATTTCAGACAAACACATGTACCTCAGAGCCGCGTTTCCCATATGTGCGAATGCAAACTCCAAGGAACCGTGGATGTGTTTTAAAAAGGATCATTAAGCGCATGAACAAGCATCCAATACCTCATTATTCCTTCTCTTTTTCAAATCACTGTGCTCTTTAATTTAAGTCCAGCTATTGTGGTTTAAATCCAGCTATTTCCCCAGGTAGACAGGGGAAATTTAATCCTGAGGAGCAGCTTGCACCTGAGCTAGCAGGATGGCAGAGGTCTCCAGCCTGTTTGCCCATGCCATGCCGGCAGTTTGCCAATTGAGCTGGTGGGAACCTTGATCCTGCCCCCAGGTATCTCCATGATTCTGTGCCCCACAGTGGGAATCATCCCTGCTGCAAGTGCAAGTGCTATGGGCTACTTTTGTCCCAGATTTTGGCAACAGGAACAGGGAGCACAAGCAAAGTGACCACACCAAGGAGATCCCCAAATTTCCCTGCTGTCCTTGTCTCTTTTTCTCCCAGCCCTGAGGGGCAACAGGAAGGTGCTGCTGTCATCCCATGGGCAAGTACCCTGCTCATGTGTGGATCACGGGCATAGTCATGGCCAGGCATGTGTTTTCAGCTGCATGCAGGAATTGGGATGGTAAAGCCTCCTCACCAGAGCTGTGATGGGATCGCATGCCCATGGTAAAGGCTATGGGGATTCTCAACAGACACAGGCAGCAGCACAGCACTTTGGTAGGGTGGCTTAAGGCAGTCTTTTAAAAATGGATTTTAGTCCATTTATTGCTGATGACATTAGTAGGCTAAACAGGTATTCCAGTATGCTCCCCTCTAGCAAGCCTGAGTCCCCTGAGGGCATAAAGTGCAGCCCAGAGTAGTGGACTGTCAGATGTTTTGAAGCTTTGTCCAGAAATGCCTCTTGGATGAAGCTGATTGCCCTTCTGGGAGGTGTCCTGCTTTCCAGCCACTTTATCCCCTGACATCTGCTGCTGCCCCAGTAGAGCTGGAGGGAGACTCAGACCAGGGCAGGCCAGCAGGTGCATTTCTGTTTTCAGGGCAGCAGCCCACAGTGGAAGGGAGTGATGCTCCATGCCTGGGGACCCTGCTGGCAGGATCCTGGCTCTCTGCTGCCCTACCCTTCTGACAGCAGGGCTCTGGGGAGAGGCTGTGCTGCCTCCACTCCCTGCCGAGTGTCAGACTGTGCCCAGCTGTCTTCTGGACACCACCCAATATTCCCAGACCTGCATGGCTTAGATTGCTGGGGACTCTTCTGATCTGCAAGGCTGCTCCTGGCCAGGTGGCATCTGTTTGCTAATGTACCAAAGCTGTATTTAAATCATTCCCTTCTCCTCTGCAGTGCTCCTCTCTTTCAGGCGCAGTTGCGTTTGATGCATCCCACGTGCACCCCTCAGTCCCAGCACACAGCACCTGCACCGGCCAAGCTGGGTGCAGTGGCCTTTCCCAGCCTTCTGGCCCAAGGAATTGCTGATTCACAGGCCAGACGGGCACGCTGTGGTCCTGTGTTCACTGTGCGGCCCACCTTCATGTGTGCAGCCCCTCCAATCCTGCAAGTCATGCTTCTCCAGTTAACAAACCACCAGAAGGAAAAAGAAGAGATGAGGTATTCTGTCTGGCTGCAGTCTGCTCCTAGTGCTTTGGCAGGACCCCAGCGCTGAGCTCTGGGTGTTGATTACCCCACAAAGTGCTAGTGGAAAGCCAGTGCTGCATTCCTGCTCCTCCAGCTTTCTGTGCCCATCCCCGAGGCAGCTTGGCACCCCTGTCCAGGAAAAAAAGGCTTGTCCCTCACAGGTTCCTGTTCCTGCACAGCCCACAGGTGGCTTCTGAGTCATTCAAGGGCACTGATGTTGGTGCCATTTCTTTGTGTGGTTCAGTAAAATGAAATCCTTGTCCCTTGCACAGCGCTGCCGTTTGCTATTCCTCGCAATTACAGCTATTAAGAGCCCAGCAAGGTTTTTCAGGCTTCCCTCCTGTGGGTTACGCCTGAGCTCCTGTACATTTCTGAGATTTACTGTCATTCCCCGTGTTTTCAGCAGCACAAATTGCAAGGTATGTGGTTCCCCCCCAGTCGCTAATTCTCGGCGCCGTGGAGCCTGTGCCGATTGAACTCGAGCTCGGCTGTCATTTTGTAATCAGTTAATTCTTCATCAAGAGCACAGCACTGCTCCTCCCCCAAAGTGCTGGGAAAGCCGTTGCTAGTCTGCCACGACTGTCATTAGCCCGAGCTGACCTTGGGTTAAAGTCTAACTCTGAAAGTATTTTATGAGGTGCTGTGCCAGCCAGCTGCGAGGAGGAGCCGCAGGGGCTGCCAGGGGAGGCGGGCGCTGGCTGTGGGAGCCGTGGGAGCTGCGGGGGCATCACCACGGTTAGAAGACCTCAGGGTGCTCACAGTGCAGGGTCCTGGCCAGCCAGCCCTTTGCGTTTGACAGAGGTGGCTCTGGGGGATCCGACATTGCTCGCAGTTCTGTGTGCTTTCCGGATAAACCCAGAGAAATACTGTTTTCTGGCAGAATTACATCCTCTCCAGTGCTTTTTCTTATAGCAGGGTAGCAATGAGTTTTGTGGGAATTGCTTTTTCCCCTGTTAATTGAGTTCTCAGACCATTGCTCTTTCCCAGAAAAAGCTTGTAACTTTGGGGTTTTTTTAAGGATGGGGATAGAGGATGGAAGGGGACGGGGCGGTTCAATGCACTTAGAGCAACTTCCATTAAAAAACATTCTGTTTATCTGCATTCTGCTGGCAAAATCTGACCAAATAGCATTTCTGGTACCTTCCCTCACTGATGAATGGTGCTCGTGGGCAGACTTAAAACTGTACCCACGGCTGTTTAGATGGGCTGGGATGAAGCGAGAGCATTTTTATTCAGGTTGACATTTTTCGGATGCTTGTGAACGTGGGGGGATGATGAATCTAGAAAGATATCATCTCTCCCCTTTAGTGTCTGATCTGCCTAACCTAGTGTGCAGCGCGTGGTTGCAAGTCTTCTTACGCTTCTACTTTGTGGAAACACCACAAAAAGGGGTGGATAGCATCTTTCTAGGGATGCTGAGTTTTCCCTGCTTTTCACACATACCCACCACACTGGGATTCATACATAATTTTACTCTAAGCTGACAAGGTTACGTGCGCTCTCTATTAAGCAACATATGTTACTCAGTTCTCCAGAAAGGGCAATTTTAATATTCTGCCAGTAGGAATGTGTTGCGCAATGATGCATACACCAGCTGGCTTCTTTTCCTTCTGAAGTTACTTAAATACTGAACTCCACGTAAAAGACAGATGTTGAGAATAGACTCCCACAAACCTGAGGTCAATGGTAAGGCTTTCGTGCTCTGGTGGAGTAGACGTTTCTTTTCCAGATGAAAAGATGAACGTGTTTTTTTTTTTGTGGGCAGTGTAATATTAAGGGATGATCTGTATTCACTTCTTAGCTGGTTGGGTTTTATGGGTGATCTTATACTTCTTTTTCATTACTGAGACCACCTTTGCTTTTTTTCCTCAAATAGTTGTGGGGTTTTTTAACTGATGCATCTCAAATGTCCATTTTCAGTCTTTACTCAAAACTTTTAGTACAGTTCTTAGAGCTTCAGTTGGAGACCGACTGTGAAGCTGTGAAAGTCTAGGAGCGGACAGGTTCTCTGTTGCTTTTTCCATTTTCTGTGTATTTCCCTGAAATCAATTCTTCTTTGTCTTCTGGGATTGCCACATTTCTATAGCCAAGAATTAATATAATTAACCCAAGCTTGTATTATTATTACAGATGTTTAAAGGTCCAGAATCATGCCCAAGATGGGCAAACTACCTGGGCTGAAGGCTAAGAAAGCTCTTCTGACTGTTACACCATTTAGTCATTTATAAGTAATACAGTGAAATGCTACATGGTGTGAAACACAAGGGGATCATGGGAAAGCTGCACAAATCCTCTTTCCTTTCTTGATCCCAAGCTGGATAATTATTTCTGTATCACTTCTTTATTAAGCCTTAGGCTGGGATTCGGCTCTCCAAGATGGAGCTGTTGGTAGCTGAGCTTATCATGTGTGAAATTCTTTTCATGTTTTTTTTTCTCCTGGAGGAGTCACCACAAAGCAGAATGCAGTGCCCAGGGAGTGTAGGGTGAATCGCTGTCACCCAGCTCCCTGCATCAGATTACAGGGACGCTCCTATTGGTCCTGGTGTAAAGAATAGCGAAGCTTACCCCAGCATCCCCATCCCCTCCTGGCAGCGGAATGGGTCCTATGCTGGCGGCTTTCACAAACCCCCTCTTGCTTTGTTGCATGCAGGCAGTTTTGTACTGGCTGAGAGAAAAGCTTCTTAGCAGCAATGCTGTGGGTTTTAGCACATCTTTGGGGATGCAGGATGTATCCCCAGTAAGGGTTGTATGGCAGTGGTCCAGTGTTTCTGGAAACGTGCATTTCCTGTGGGTCATCCAGTGCCTGCTTGTTTTGGATGCAGCAGAGTGGCCTTGCAGACCATCTCATAGTCAGTCCCTTTGGTGGCATTTCCAACCCTGTCATCACCTCTGCTTTCCTCCCAGCAGCAGGAAAAGCTAAAACCCTAATGCTTTTCATCCCTTTTAAGCTTCGTTTTGCAGCAGAAGGAGGGATGTTGACAAACGTGGGCAGACATGCAGATCTCTGTGCCTGGGGCACACACAGTTGTAGTCAAGAATAACTCCAAGCCAGGGAGGTCCTGTTCGGTGGTACAGAGAGGTTTTTCCATGGCCCTGTTAACTAAAGGGGCTTGCAGGGCAGGTATTAGCAAGGGCAGGTCCTGTCCACGTGCACCATGTTGGTGAAACTGTCTGAAACATCCAGTAGTCTTCAGGAGCAAAAATACCATGCTGGCATCTGTAGCCTGCTAGTGGGAAGGATTTGCCATGGCTTTGGAGAAGTCCAAGGAGGTAGCGTAGGCATAGGTACTCTTCCCAGGCTGGAGAGAATGCATGTGCTGGCAGGACACTCAGCCCAGCCCTGAGCACTACTTCTGGGCTGGTGCCTGGGGCTGGCTGTCACCATCAGCCACTGCCTTCCTGGGAGCTGCAGGGGCTTGCTGGGTTGGGCAAGGGCTTGTGGTAGCCGTGCCTTCTTCCTGCCTTAGCCAGCCAGCAGCACCAAGCACAGCCAGGCATCGAGCAGGGCTGGTCGTGGCACCTGCTGTCACTGCTGATGTGAACTGCTGCCCCTTGAGATGGTGCAGATTCTGCCCTGCACAGCTTTGGGTTCATCCCTTACAGTCTCTGTGGCTTAGATCTCACTTAGAGGAACTGTGCAGAGCTAATACTCCCTTAGACCAAATTAGACAGCCCCTCAAGATCAGCAGCACATCTCCTGGCCTGTGGGATGCAGCTTACCTTCCCTGCCCAGCCCCGGGATGTGAGAGGCAACTCGGCTGAATTGCTGTCTTATTGAATCCTCTTCCTTGCTAATTTATTATTAAGTGATGGTTAGTGTTTCATTAGAGCCCCAGTGGGCATGAGTTCATTAGCATTTTATTGGCTAGAGCTGTGCTTTGGTGCACGGGAATCGTATCCCAGAGAGCCTCTGGGCTCGTTGGAATGACTGCACTAATGAGCTCTGGATGGGGTGGCATGGGCAATAGCTCTCTAAGCACATGGCTCAGGTTTGCAGAAGCTTGGCTCTCACTTTGGTGTCAGGATAAAGACCTGGATTTGTGGAAGGGCTTAACAAATCTGGCAGGTTGGCCCTTTTGAGAATTTGACTTCTTTGCTTCCGTTGGTCCTTGCTGGAGTTTTGCCATGACCCATTGGCACAAGGGGACTTTGGCTTTAGTGTGGGAGAGGCACACACACAACAGCTCTCCCCACAGCATTTCCCTCTGCCAGGCTTGGGGCGAGCCTGGGCAGAATCCCTTGCCTGCAGCCGGGAATTCCAGGAGCCTCTCCAAGGAGCTCTACATTTATTCTGTCCCTAAAACATGCCAGGGCTGGGTAACATCTTTGCTGAAACCTCCTGGCCTGTCTGCATTGTTGTCCTGGAGCTGTTACTCACCCAAAAAACAGGCTAAAAATAGTCTGTTTAACCCTGGGATATTTTTCAGGGTTGATGTCTCTTCCAAGCCCTCATTAATTAGCACTTGGGGTAACCCAGAATAGAAACCCAACGGCACCAGCAGCTCGGAAATGCAACTTGATGTTTATAATGAATGATGGTTAGGACCAATAAATCAGGCTGCAGTACCCCAAGGTGCCGTGCAGTCAGCCTGAATGCTGCAAAGAGCATCCAGCTCAGCCCTTGGCTCCTGGAAAAATCACACACAGAGCTTCAGAAGGGGCTGGGTTAATTACTCAAAGGTAGTCGGGCCAGAGAAGGGGCTTTTGAATGCAATTTCACCTCTGCTGGTAATGGCGGGAAGGGAAATATGAGAGATGGGACCTGCAAACCCACACCAATGGGTTTGTTGTTGAGGAACTCTGGTGAGACCCTTCTCCATGAGGAATAAGCTGTGCAAGCAGCATAGGGGTACGTGCTGGGTGTTTTGAGGCTGGCCATAGCCATTCCCCTGTACTCAGCGCTGGTGAGGCCACACCTTGTGTGCTGTGTCCAGCTCTGGGCCCCTCAGTTCAGGAAGGACATTGAGGTGCTGGAGCAGGTGCAGAGAAGAGCAACGAGGCTGGTGAAGGGACTCGAGCACAAGCCCTATGAGGAGAGGCTGAGGGAGCTGGGGTTGTTTAGCCTGGAGAAGAGGAGGCTCAGGGGAGACCTCATCACTCTCTACAACTACCTGAGAGGAGGTTGTAGCCAGGTGGGGGTTGCTCTCTTCTCCCAGGCAACCAGCAGTAGGACAAGAGGGCATGGCCTTAAGCTGTGCCAGGGGAGGTTTAGGCTGGATATTAGGAAGAAATTTTTTACAGAGAGAGTGATCAGACATTGGAATAGGCTGCCCAGGGAGAAGGTGAATTCACCATCCCTGGAGGTTTTTAAGATGAGACTGGATGTGGCACAGTGCCATGGTCTGGTAACCACGGCGGGGTTGGATCAAGGGCTGGACTTGATCTTGGAGATCTGTTCCAAACTGGTTGATTCTATGATTCTGTGGTGGGAGCCTGAGGTCTGCTTTCTCCAGCCCATCACCATGGCTTCAGCCCCAGAGTTCGTGGGCTTGCCTGGTCTGGGCATGGGGGAGGGCAGAGCTGCATTCCCCACGCTGTTTTCCAAGCCGTCTGAATCTCCCATCCCCATCGGCAATTTTAAAATGGCTTTGAGGAATTGTGCTTTCAGGTCTTTTATCACTTGATCACAGGTCAGGGCCAGCAGCTTTTCCTGCCTGCTGGCTCTGGCTGCCAGAGTTAATACATCATGCGGTGCTGGAAATGTCACGGCGAGGCTCGGCGCTGGCTGGAGGCAGGGCACTGCGTCGGGCATCTGCCCTGTGCTCCCTCTGCAGAGACACTGCTGAACTAAGGAGAGGATGAATTAAATCCCACTTCCTCAGGCAGGCGAGGTGCAGGATGCACGGCTTTTCTGGGCACAGAGGATCTGTCTCCAGGGCCGTGCACAGCACTCTGCATGTGGGACCAGCACATCGGGTACCTGATGAGGGTACACCTGTGGCAGACAGGTTATGGGACTCCTCAAAAGTCAAGAGGTTGCTCAGCCTAAATGGCTTATTTAGCCTATTCCCCTGCCAGCCCTCTAAATGTAAGTAAGACTCTAAACGCCAAAGTGGATGGATTTTTGGGAAATCTCGTTCTCTCCCCAGGCCGGACCAGAGCTTTGTGTTTAGCCACTGATCTTTGGAAGTTCCTGTTGGGATTTTTTCCTGTCCAGTGACTTCTAATTGAAGTGGGTAATTGCATTATCCCATATCCCCTGGAGAGGTTCACAGAGTCCTCAGCAATCATCATCACTTTTATACTGAGCCCAAAAATACCCCACTCTAAATGCCATTTCCCTTACCAGAGCTCAGCAATGGCCACAAGCCAGCAGGGCAAATGTGGCCAGGCTGTGGATCCCTGGGAGCTGGCAGGGCTAGGGAGGTGGCAATCCCTCTTTGGGGAGGCTAAGCCCTTTGGAGTGTCAGAGTGAGTGCCTTTGAAACAAGCTACCATTCCCAGCAGCATCCTGGGGCTGGATTGCTTCAGTGCATCCTCCTGCTGGGCACGGGAACACTGCAGGGCAAAAAGATCTCTTGTCTTATCCTAGCATGGATGCGCATGTTGATGCAAGCATGTGAGATCAGGAAAACCTGTTCCTATCCCTCTTGCCCCTTCCTCTTGTAGCCTCTTAAACCCTCCCTGAGACTGTCCTGGCACAGAAAGGCTAATTCAAGTGTTTTCTTCCATCTTCCGCAGTATGAGTTTAAAGCCAAGAATATCAAGAAGAAGAAAGTGAATCTCATTGTGTCAGTGGATGGTGTGAAGGTCATTCTGAAGAAGAAGAAGAAGGTAGGCAGCACTGGTCCCTGGGGCAGCAGTGCCTTGACAGCAGCTCTCCCTTCCCAGTGCAGAGACCTGCAGCATCCTTGAATTTCTGGGAAAATTTGGTGGACTGGGAGAGGGAGAGGTGGGCTGGGATCAGCCATGGGTGGACCATGTTCCCACAGCGTGGCCGAGGTTGTTCTGATGTGGGTGTAGAAGGGGCTTGGGGGGCCCCATGGCAGGTGATGTGGGATGTGGCTGATCCCCAGCAGGACCCAACCCTTGGTTCCATGGGAGCAGCAACAGACAAGAGCTTCCCAAGTCTGTCCCTGGACTGTCTCTGCCCTGTCCTTGTTCTCAAGGACAGCATCTGACGTACTCATTTTCAGCTTCTTTCATTGCAGAAAAAAGAATGGGCCTGGGATGAGAACAAAATGCTCGTCATGCACGACCCCATCTACAGGTAAACCTGATGGGTGAGGGGACGGAGGCTCTCTGCCATGCCACTTACTCACACCACACTGGCACTGTGCTGGGGACTGACCATGGAGAGCTGCCACCGTCCCTGCAGAGGGCAGCTCCCCTGGCTCGTGGTGCTCTCCCAAGTCTCCAGCTCTCTTCCTCCATCTTGTTGCCAAAAGCAAGAGCATGGGGTGTCTGTCCCAGCAAGGCCAAACGGGGTGGAGACAGGGCCCCTGCCATGCTGGGGAGGGGGCAGCAGGCACCCAGGCAAGAAGGCCGACTCTCTGAGCAGGCAAGGAGCGAGGTTTGCTCTCCTCCATCCCTGGAGGGCTCCTGGGCCGCTGACTCTTGTCCCCGAGGGCTGAGCAGAGAAGTCCCATGCTGCCTTTGCAAAACACTTGCTGCTGCTGAATCAGCAGGCTAATTTTCCCAACTGAGGCAAAACCACTGCCAAAAAAAAATTCTGATGGGCTTTAGCAGGGATGTGCTACAGAGGCTGGGGATCTGCCAGCACTCTGTGCCCTGGGAAGCGCTGACTGTGGCCTTGGCAGTCTCCTGGGCATGTAGGTAATGTGTTTAATGATATCTTTCCTTCCTTTCTGTCCTTGCAGAATATTCTATGTGTCTCATGACTCCCAGGACCTAAAGATCTTCAGCTACATTGCCAGGGATGGGTCCAGCAACATCTTCAGGTGCAACGTCTTCAAATCCAAGAAAAAGGTAAAGGTGCTGGGGTGCTCATCTTGTCATGGTATGGTCTCGGTGGAGCAGCTGGGGCAGGATCTGGTGGCACTGCATTCCCAGTGGCAGCCCAGGGCACACCAGGGATCTGAGCTCTGGTGCCCCAGACCCTGTGGCGGCACACAGAGATCCCTGAGAGCCGCACCAGGCTGGGGGGTCACCAGGCAGGGGTGGCCCAGCTGAAGTTACATCCCTCCTCTCCTCTCCTCGCCTGCTGCAGAGCCAGGCCATGCGCATCGTGCGGACGGTGGGACAGGCGTTCGAGGTCTGCCACAAGCTGAGCCTGCAGCACACCCAGCAAAACGCAGACGGGCAGGAGGATGGAGACAGCGAGAGGAACGGAGATGACCTGGATGTCCCAGGTATTTTGCAAAGGCAGAGATGGGAGTGGCATGGGGGTCCTGGAGCCTGGCAGACAGGGTCTACAGAAACACTGTCTTCCCATGGTGCTCCTTACTGGCTGACACCTGTGGGGAATAGATTTGCGCAGCAATCTGGCCTGTGGCGCCTCTGGCTCAAGCTGGGTTCTTGCCCAGTGAGGAGCCTTCGCTAGGTGTTAGCCCTCGTCCTTGCAGACATCCCCCTTGCTGGGAGCCCATTAGCAGTGCCTGGGACCCTGCTGGGCACCAGAGTACTCTCCTCTCCGCGCTTGGCTGCACACACTGCAAACATTCCCTTGCTGCTTCTGCAGCAGAGGCCTCAAGCGCAGACCTGACCTGTGTCCCGAGGCATGCCTGGGGCTGGGGCTCTCTGCAATTCCCTGAACGGACTAATCCATGTTTGTGGTCTTGCATAGAGCTGCCAGGCAGCCTGCAGACCCTGTTCCTTCTCAGCCTCATGGGTAGAGGGTGTAGGAACAAGTGCTCCTGGCTGGGGGGGCTGTTGGTCCAGCCCCATCATCCAAGCTCTGCAGGGCCCCAGGGAGCTGCCCTGCTCCTTGGTGCCTGTGCCTGCACTGGAGGGGAGGCAGATGTTTTTCAAGAAGTTGGTCAAATCCCCCTCTAGTGCCAGCCAGGACACTGATGGGTCCTACTGCCTGCTTGTGTGTGGATTGCCTGCCCTGCCATCCCATACCGGGGGCCGGTTCCCCCCATCACAATAGGAGCAGCCTGGGCTGGGATGTGGTTTCCTGCTTGCCTGTGTGACCAGTGCTGTCGTGATGACCTAATCATTGGGCTGTCCTGGACCGGTCATTGTTTGGTTTTCCTCCACACAATGTCCTGGCCATGATATGCAATTCCCTGGAGAATTCTGAGCATCTGTTTTTTGTTTTTCTTTCCCTTAATCTCTTGTTTACCTTTCTTTATCTTTATCTGTGTTTTCTGCTCTTGGTGGCCCATTTGTCCAGCCTCAGGGGTTTTGGCTGCTGTTTCCCAGGTTTAGTGTGCTGGGGCTGAGTGTGTTTTTGGCTGCAACCCCCATCCCGAGCAGCAGCAGGAAGAGCAGCTGTGTCTCTGTGTACCTGCTTCCCCCCAAGCTGGAGGGAGGGTGGCATGGGGGTGGTGGGGACCGACTGTGGGCATCACTCACCACACTCGGGGGCACCACAGCAAGCTCCTGCTCTGAGCAGACTGTGCTCTGCTCTGACACTGCTCCCACAGCCTGCCGCCTCTCCGGTGTGGAGAGAGCAGCCGCCTCAGCGGAAGAGACGGACATCGATGCCGTGGAGCTGCCACTGCCCGGAGCTGACATCCTGGACTTCAGCCGCGGCGTGACCGACCTCGACGCTGTGGGCAAGGAGGTGGGTGGCTACACCAGTGCCAAGGTGCCTGGGTCCCTGCCCTCTGCTCTTGGGGCACTGCACGGCCCCAGCCACATGGCTCTGATGTGCATCCCGAGGGCCCAGATATCAGGAGGGATTCAGCAGCATTCCCCAGCTCCCAGATCAAAGCCATCTGCCGCTGTAGGGCTGCCCTTTGGCTTGGGGCCCAGGGCACTCCTGGAGAGTGCTGTAATGAGGCTCAGCTATGTGCAGCCACATGGAAAGTGTTGAGGCCAGAGCTGATAGGGATTTTTTTCCAATGAAAAAACAAAAATAAAGGACTTTTTTTATACAGTGGAAATTCCCATGGGAAGCGCCAGCCTTTTCGGGAATTTTCTACAGAAATATTTGGGTTATTGTCGAAAATGAAAAAATACTGTCTTCAAAGTTTGTCAGCAGCCCCAGCAAAGTGTGCATTTGCTTTGAATGCAGTTGCTTCTTTCCTGGGTATTTTGGGGCACTGCTCTCTTCCGCAGCCTGTGTGTGCCTGGTGGCTCTCTGAGGTGAGTGGCATTGGATCACACTTTCCACATGGGTGTTTTGCAGGGCTGCCTCCACCATGAAGATATCCTGACAGCGTCGCCCAAGATGCTGCTGCCCTCATCTGCCCAGCTGCCCGACCTTGGAACACCCCTCTCTACCCACCATCAGATGCAGCTTCTCCAGCAGCTCCTGCAGCAGCAGCAGCAGCAGACGCAAGTGGCTGTGGCACAGGTTCTCCCCTCCACTCTTTCCTGGGGGCAGCAACAGGGCTGGGCCACACTGATCCCCTTGGTGCCACCAAGGGGAGTGGCACCTAGAAGCAGTGTTGAAGGCAGGCTGCTCCAGGCAGAAATGTTCAGGTGGCAACTGTGGGAGAAACTGTGACTCAGAGGATGGCATGTGCAGCAAGGGGAGAGGAGTGGCAATTTGCCCTGGCCCCCATCAGGAAAGATGAGGTGCTTACCGCTGCATGCCACCAGGTTCCTTGGGCTTTCAGCCCCTGTCTGCTTGCCAGTACCTACCCTCAGTGTTTACCCTGAATGACTGCTGCCTGGGCTGTGTGTCTGGCAGCTCACTCTCCATGCAGCTATTTGTCATTTAAGCAGCTTTGGCTGTTTTATCCGACTCATTACCTGAGCTTTACTTGTTCGCTGACCCCCCACAGAGCTCTCCACAATTGCTCAACTTTCTTCCTGACCTGGCCTGAGCAATGGACTCCAGCAGCCTTTTCGTGCTGTCCCATGGCTTTCTTCCTCTCGCATCAGTAAATCAGTATCTGTGCCTCTGGCTGAGCTGCTGCTCCAGAGGCCACGTGCCTTCTGGGTTCACAGGCTGCGAAGTTACTTTCCTCTCTGGAAAAGGGACCTGCATCCCTGGGGGATCCTTTGTGTCTACCCAAGTACAGTGTTGCCTGCAATCCAAAAGGGCTCTGTGGTGCCTGCTCAGAGTGTAAAATATTGCACCCCTTGCCCTTGTGACTGATAGTTTGGTCAGTGCTGCCCCCCTTTGCCTCGAGCTTTGCCATCAGAGAGGCCAGCGGACCATGCGCTGAGTGTGACACTGCCACCTGCCCAGTGTGACACTGCCACCTGCCCAGTGTGACACTGCCACCTGCCCACGCGCTCCCCATCACATCTGCAGTACCCGCAAGGGGCGGCTGCTTCATCACACCATTGGGTGGGATGCTGGTGAGCCCTGGTAGATGAGTGGTGATGGCCAGCATCGAAGCCCTCAGCCCTTGGGCAGCATGTCCCAACACTCACCCCTCTTGGCTGTCCCACAGGTGCACCTGCTGAAGGACCAGCTGGCAGCAGAGGCGGCGGCACGGTTGGAGGCCCAGGCTCGTGTGCACCAGCTCCTGCTCCAGAACAAGGACTTGCTGCAGCACATCTCCCTCCTGGTCAAACAGGTGCAGGAGCTGGAGCTGAAGCTGGCAGGGAACACGACGAGTAAGCGCTCCCGTCCCTTCTTCTCCCCTCACTTCTAGCCAGGGCTGTGGGGCACATGCATGTGGGTGTTCCTCTTGGGGATTTTTTTGTGCATTTCCATTTGGTTTGTTTAGAGGGATATTTGTGCCCTTCTGGCCTGGCTTGTGCATGTGCAGCAGGGTGCTTGCATGCCATGTGGGATGGGGCTTGGGGAGGGCTGTATGGACAGGTACTTACCTACCTCCATCAGCTGTATGTCTGCTTTCCCCGGTGGCTGCATGCTCTAGGCCAGCTCCATACCTGCCCAAGAGCCCCTCCTTGACCTTTCCTCTCCAGCAGATGAGGCCATCAGCTCCCTGCAGGAGCTGGGGTAGGAGACAGTTAACATTTTGTCCTGCAGAACTGGCAGTTGGTCAGCAGCAGTAGCACCAAATAAGCCCCTCTAAACAGTGGCAGTAGGGAGGTTGGTAGCCAAATGGCCCCAGCCTGTCCTCCTCTGGGCAATGTGCAGCCAGCCATGGTAGCCAGGGGACGCCCAGGCAAGCTGGGCCTCTCAGCCGTGCCCTTCTCTTGCAGCAGGCTCCCAGGACAGTCTGCTGGAGATCACCTTCCGCTCCAACGTCCTCCCTGTCCTCTGCGACCCGATCACCCCGCAGCCCGAGGACACCCACCCGCCGCCGCTGGGCCCCAGCTCAGCTTTCCCCAGCACCCTGGGCAGTCCCATAGGTAGGAACGACTGTCTGGTGAAGCTGGAGTGCTACCGCTTTCTGCCGGACTCGGGGCCACCTGCCCCAGAGCCACCGCTGGGCAGCCTGGAGCTCATCAAGTTCCGCGAGTCGGGCATCGCCTCCGAGTACGAGTCCAACACGGACGAGAGCGAGGAGCGTGACTCCTGGTCCCAGGAGGAACCGCCACGCCTGCTCCACGTCCAGCCCAGGCAGGACCTGGGCGACAGCCTGGAGGATGAGATTGCGGTGTAGGGGGGTCAACAGGAGGTGGTGCGGAGCAGCCAGGACCTGCCAGAGCTGGGACAGACCCTGGCCATAGCCCAGTGGCCCTGGCAGGGATGGGGCAGCCCAGAGGGAGGGGGTGGAGGGGGAAGTGTGAGGCTTCCAGCATCCAGTCAGGAGGTGTGCGGAGGTGAGGATGGAGTCATGCCGAGGGGGTGTGCCAGGTGTGCTGGGCTCCAGCGTGCATGGTCTTGTGTGCTGAGCTGGAGCATCCCTGCTTCTCAGCTGACAGTGAGCTGGCAGTTCCTTGTGCTCCCCCCTGGCCCCCACCCTCCCACAAACTGTGTGTCCAGGTGAGGCAGAAGCTGCTGCTGTGGAAGCAGTAAAGGAGAGGAAGGGTTTTTCTGAGGGAATAAGAGAGGAGATGCAGGGCAGTGAGCAGGGGCAAGAGGGATCGAGGAGGGAGTGCTGGGGTGGTGAGCAAGGACAGAGCGGCTGGCAGGTGGTCTGGCTCTCTGTGTGGTAGACAGGGTGGAAGACAAGAACGGGGTCATGCTACGTTAGGATTGGTGACAGTGCACTGTTGTAGTGGGTCTGTGAGTGAGAGGTGAGACATGGAGGGACAGATGGGATGAGTCTGGAAAGGAGCTGAAGGGGTAAGATGAGGTTGCGCAGGCTGGCCAGGTGCAGGCAGTTCCTGCAGGGTGATGTGACATGTCCAGGACAGAGTTTGTCCCTGCCTGAGGCAGGTGGAGGGCATGCAGGCACAGCTACTCCTCTCCCAGGCTGTGGAGCAGAGAAGGCGGCACAGCTCGGTGTAGAGCAGGGAGCCAGGGAATGCAGCACTGGGCTGTGGAGGGTCCTCCCCATCATCATCTGGTCCTTCGGCTCTTTGGCGCACCTGCCAGGTTGCAAAGCCTTTTTGGTGCTCTCAAGTCACTTTTTCAAGCACTTCCTTGCACCTCTATCACCATGAACTCCCTGCTTTGCTTTGTAGACGAACCTTCCTATTTCCAAGCAGTTGTTTTCCTCCAGACCAGGGCTGGGGCCTGCAGTGCTGGCATTGGTATCTGCAGGGATGAGCACACTTCCACCCTTCAGTGGGGAGTGAACTGCTGGTGTCTGCAGAGGGGCTCTGTCACATTTATGGTTTACACCCTCCAGAAAAGTGAATCCAAGATCTCAGGATCCCCCACCAGTCCCCAGGATGCTCATGGCTGAGAGCCATCTGGGGGGGCCTCCAAGGAATCCAGAGCTTGTTTCTTTTCTGCAAGCACTTTTATCACTGGCCTGGTGCTATAGCCTCTAAGAGGCCATGATTGAAGGGGTATGAACCAGAGTCCTGATGACTGCCCTGCTCCCTGTGGAAGCACTCAATGAGGTGGGGACTGGCCCAGTTGTCTTTCTCCCCATCTTCCCCCCTATCCTGCTTCTGCTTTGCTTTGTTGCTTCCCTGCTGCTCTCGCCTTTGCCAGCTCTGTCTCTGCTCGATCTGCCTGCCACTAACCTCTGGCTGACACCAGCTCTTGCTCTCCTCCAGGGCTTAGCCTGGCTGCTTTAGGAAGGTCCATCACTTCTTGCTGCCCAGGTCCCCTTGGGACTGAGGGCTGCTGAGGAGTGAGGTGTGGATGAGACCCCCGGGGTCAGTATGAGCTGTGCTATGTACCCTCTGCCACAGGACAGGGTTGGATGATGTGAGGAGCTAGAGAGTCCCAGTGGGAAGGAAGGAAGGACATGTTTTAGTGTCCCCAGCAGTGCCCTAGTGTCCAGGGGAGCCCCCGCATGAGCCACAGAGGGGGCAGAGTGGGAGAGGGTGTTCTTTGGTACATGGGTGCTCCTGTTCTCTGGCCACCACTGCCTCCATGAGCCCTGTCCCACACTGCTGTGGGCACAGGAGTGTGCTAGCCCCTCTGCTGGGAACCCCAGCATCCCACTGCCAGCTTGCAGCAGTTGGAGGTGAAAGCATGGGGTAGGAGGCTGGTTCAACTAGAGGAAGAAGTGGGTATGGCAGCACACACAGGACATGGCACAGGGTAGGGATGCATGGGTGAGCTTGGAGAGGGATTTCCATGTGGGCAGACAGATTGTTCAGGAGAGGGAACAGCAGGAGCTCAACTGTACACACAGGGTAGATGAAGGGAGAGCCTGGGAGGAGCAGCAGTAGGCCAGAGGTCTCTTCCAGGCTGGGCAGCCTCAGAAAGCAGGCAGGGAGGAGCCATCTCCTGAGACACCACTCCGGTCTGTTCCTGCTCCACACACACAACACAGGCGGGGTTCCTTGAGGAGCTGTCAGGACCAGCTGTGGGTTTGGTCTCCTGCCCGACACTGCTCACAGGGGACAGTGGCAGGTGCCCCACGGGCGGACGGGGTGCTGCTGGAGCCGGGTGGGACCTGCCAGCACCACGCCACACCACAGGTGTACATGTATAAATGACCCCCCTCCTAAGTTAGCACTGCCTCCAAGACGCCTCTCTAGCCTCTCACTTTTATTATGGACCTTGACAGGGAATTTATAGCTATATTTTTCGTCCTTTCTTTTCCTACAACTGTCGTATTACTAACTGTTGACTCAATCTATCTGGGAAACCAATCTGTCAATGTAAGTGCACTTAACCCTTGGGTGTTGTCATTAGTCAACTGGCTTTTGCTAAATAAATCTTTCTATTTCTCAAGGCTTTCTGTTGTCTCTTTCTTCTCACTGACTCTCTCTCTCTTTCTGTACTTCCTTCCCCCTCCATGCTGGTTGCCAGCACCAGCAGTGGCATCCTTTGGCCTTGCACAGACCCCCTCCAACCTAACTCTACTCCCCTGTTGTGGTGCCAGCCACAGGCTACCCATGAGAGTAAGGTGCCCTGAATATTTCTGGGAGTAGAAGGGTTTCAGTCTTCCCCTTCAGCCACTGCACAGCGCAAGCTTGTCTCAGGGCTGACCCAACAGCTTCAGGGTGCCAGCGGGTTCCTGGTATCTGCAGAGCTCCCCACAGGGATGCAGCACTTTTAGGAGCTCAGGAGATTTTGGTCGGCTGCGGAAGGAAAAGTAGGGAAGAGCCTCTCAAAGGATGGCAGTGTTGTGTAGGAAGAGCAGCACAGAGGCAGGGCAGGCTGATCCTAAAACAATTTATTCTGCTGCTGGCAGGAGCGATGGAGCAGTGCCCTCCCGCGGTGGCTGCCTGGCTGATGGGGGCTGCAGCCTCCTGAGCCTTGAGCTCCTGCTCCCCCAGGGCATTGAGCCTGCAGTAGAATGCATTGCAGCTGTAGCCCTCCTGGGAGCTGTGCTGGATCTGGATCTTGACCAACCATGTGTGGGGAAGATGTGGCACACAACACGCACTGGTAGCCACGCTGGAGCATGGGCTGACACTGGGAAGCAGTGGATCATGATGCTGGCTCTGCTGCTGGCCAGCCTGTCCCTCTCAGGGGCCTAGGGGTCATCTGAGGAGTCAGAGGAGGAGCAGATGCTCTACAAGAGGTTGTCAGGCTGCTCACACTTCTGGGGGCTGATGTCTGGGCTGGAGGAGAGGCTACTCAGGCACTGCTGTGTTGCTCCTTTGGTGCAATGAAGTAGCTGTAGGATGAACTCCAGGACTGGTAGATGCTGCAGGTGCAGGCAGGGAGCTTGCTGATCAGCAGGACTGTGGGGCCACAGACTGCAGAGGAAAGGGCCTGCGGTGAGTTGGGGGTCCCTGTAAGAGTCTGCATCCCGTGGAGTTGGAAGTGGTGCTGGGAACCTTTCCTCTGTGTCTGTCTCCATGGGATGTGAAGGTCATTGGCTCTGTCCCAGTACATAACCCTGGGATGCAGAGGTTGAGCTGGGCACAGGATGCTGGTGGGCCCTGAGGCCCTGGCAGCACCAGGCTCACCCAGCAGCTGGCTGGAGCCATCACACAGAGAGCCACACTGGCATGGGGGCAGCCATGGGGTGTCCAAGCTGGCACTACCAGGGGCAGCACCCACTGTTTCAAGGACTCTTTCTGGGAAGACATGGGGGAGAAACCACTGTAGCTCAGAGGTGGGGCGTGACTGCAGAAACCCACCAGGTCCCCAGAAAGTACCCACTGCCACCCACCACACAGACCCAGTCTGGGCTGGGCTGCACTGAGGGAGCCTTGGTGGGATGGCCAGTGCAGAGCCCAGGCTGTGGGTGCCCCCACCACAGCTCCTGCAGCTTTGCCAGGACCTGAGTGACATGACTCCACATGAGTCCCATCTCCACAAGGAAGCATGGCAGGTCCAGGCAGAGGGTTGGCAGCACACCCCACCTGGCAGTGTGGAAGGGATAGGCCTATCCCTTGCCATTCCCTTGGTAAATGCTCTCTCTCTCTTTCTTTCCATAACCTGCTTTCCAAGTTGCTCGGTGTCAGGTAAGAGAAACTCTCAGTGTGTTGGCAGTGCCAGCGTGGAGCCCTTCGCTCGCTGCTACCCTGTCTTGCCCCATGCTGTCCCCCATGCATGCACTGCCCTGTGCAGCCATGGCATGGCCTGGCTGCCCACAGCCTCTGTGGGGCTGAAGGAGCAGCCTCCTTGACCCGAAGATTGCATTCCCATGCTGCTGGCAGGCAGCTTCAGGCCTGCCGTCCTTGCTGGGATTGCCCCTCCAGCCCGGCTTACACCCCATCTCTGTTCCCTTCCCCCTCCAGTGGACCAGAGCATGTTTGAGAATGCCAGCGCCAGCACGGCACCCACCCCGCGGCCGCAGCACAGCCCTTCCTCGGCGGGCACTCTGCCACAGCCCTCCCGCCCCGCCGGCAGCCAACACCTCCGCAACCTGGGCAAGGCCATGGGGGCCAAGGTGAACGACCTCCTGCGCCGAAAGGAGCCTGCTGGTCTCCCCAGTGTGGGAGCGATGGAGGTGAACGCCGTCGTGGGTGCCGTGCTGGGCACAGCACAGCTGGCTGTCGAGGACGGGTGAGTGTCCTGCAGTGTGCACCCTGTGGCGGGGCCGCTGCGACAGGCTGGAGGGACCTCAGCATGGGGCTGTACGTGACTTTCCCTCTGTGCTTGCAGGGCTGTGGGGTTGGATGCCTTTCCCCGGCTGGATCCCCCGCCCCCCATCACCAAGAAGCGGACGCCACGTGCCCTGAAGACCCCGCAGGACATGCTCATCGCTCCGCAGCCGGAGGGGACCAGTACAAGGAGTGGCACAGAGGAGCCTCCAGAACCACCCACAGCCCACCCTGACCTTGCAGAGGAGCAGCTGGATACGGGGGACCCATCCCCTCCAGAATGCCCTGGGGTGCCCAGCATGACAGGCATCCCAGAGCCCAGTGGAAACCAGCCCACTGGTGCCCTACCTGTGCCAGACCTCATCCATAAGGGCAGCCAGGAGAGCCAGTGGCGAGTGGGTGAGAGGGCCACTGAGATGCCAGCCCCCACAGAGAAGCCCTCACAGAGACCAAGGCTGGAGCATGAGCCACCAGGGAGCACAGGGCGGCCAGAGCCACGTACCCCTGGCTGGGAGGTGGAGGGGACCCACCCCGATTTACTGTCCTTTGAGTAGCAGTGGGGGAGCCGTGACAGGGGCACTTTGGGGGCTGGCTCTCCCAAACATGTCTCTTGCTGCCACTTGCCATTTTTGGGGTCTTTATTTTGGGAGGGGGAGCCTCAGAGTGGAAGGAGCCATTGCTGCCCCAGTGTGGGGCGTGGGGAGCCATGACAACCTGTTCTCCCCAAATTCCTGGGAGAGGCACAGCCTGTCTTGCCATGGCTTCTGCAGCCCTGTCTTGGGCCTGTTCACCCTGGTCAATGCCAAGCTCCTGTCCTGCCACTGTGTTACTACCACCCTGTCTGCAGCCAGGAGCCACGCTGAGCTGGGAACCAAAGGGGTGTGTGGGGGCAGAAGCGTCAGTCTGCCCCAACCCCATCAGCTCTGCTGGAGTGAGTGTCCCACACTGCTCTTCCCCATTTCTGCACTGGCTGCCTTGGTCCAGAGGATTTCTCAGCTTATGCCATGTGCTTGCTGAAATAATGTATCCCAGGGTGCCACCAGGCTCACCCAGCTCTAGTGCCAGGTGCCAGGGAGCTGGGAAGGCAGAAGTGCTCATGACCTCCAGGTGATGACCCCATGGCAGTGCTCTGCCCAGTGCCATCTCTCTGCAGCAGAGCCCAGATGCAGGAGACCTGCTCATGGCATGGGCTCCAGGGGGGAGCAGGGCTGGACACCTGGGACTGCACAGGTCAGTGGGCTCTGGTGGGGAGCCAAGCTCCTGTGAGACCCCTTTCCTGGCCTTTTTTAATTTCCTGGTCTTGCCCCAGCCATCATGGACAGGACCTCCCTGTCCACACTCTGTGCAGGCCAGTGTCACTGATGTCAGTGATCTCTTTATGGGACACAAGAAGCCACGTGGTCTTTTTATATTGCTCTATGAGTGTTACTCAATGGATTACAGGAGGGGTTAGCCAGCCTGTGGACCCCTGGGCCAGTGCAAGGAAGCAGTTATGAGATGGAACTTTTTGCTTAGAGCTTTTATGCATACCTTTACCACAAAAGTGGCTTTTGAGAAGAAAAGCTTCAAAGCCCAGATTTGGGCTGGAGGAGGCAAGGAGCTCATGGGTGGGCACTTCTCTTTGCAGCTCCTTCTGGGCCATGCAGGGTGGCTGGACTGAAGAAATATATTCCACCACCCAAAGCTACGTTGTACCACTGAAGGAGGCTGTGAGCATGGATCCCTTTGCCTTGGGAGCAGCCACCCACCTCCTTGCTGTTGTCATGGTGGTGCCATGGTGATGCTGGGGTTCTAAAGCTCTTGGCCCTGGGAAAACCCTGCTCAGGAGCGAAGGGGACACAGAGATACACAGAGCCCATGGGTGGTGCTCAGGTGTGTACAGTGTGATCACACTGTGCATGGTCGGTGCCACCCCAAACAGGAATCTGTGTATGTGTATTTGTGTGCTGCCTGGACCTGTGCTGCACTGTAGGTGTTGATGAAAACCAGGGCTTGTAGCCCCTCTCTGAGGAACCAGCACCTTCCATTGCTGCGATCCCAAAGGAACCTTCCCCTTAATGGAAGGGTCATCACACTAATGGCCAGTCCAGTCCCTCTATTTATGTTGTCAGGATGTGTGTGTGGCTTGGAACAAAAGATACAGATTGCACAATAAATTTTTTTTTCTTTTTACCCACTGACATGTGGCAGTCCCTTGATGGGCAGGGACCCCTTGCACCAGCCTGGCACCCGCACAGGGGATCTCTACCCCGGGAGACCAATCTGGTGGAGAGCCAGGGGGCGTTGGGGGAGTTTGGCGGTGCCTTGGCTGAGAAGGGGACGTGGCTGCCCTGCTGTGCTTGGCATTGAGGGGACGGGAGCCTTAATTGGTGTCTGGGATGAGGAGATGTGACCGGGGGCGTACTGCGGGTGGTGGAACCCTCTTGTACCCGGTCTGAGGGGACCAGACCCCGGGAATGCTGAGGCTGAAGGGACGGCACCCCGGGGGTACTGAGGGTCTGGGACTCGCCACTGCCAGGGGCTACCTAGGGTGCTGGAGAGCGCCTGTGCCGGGGCTGAGAGCTCCAGCACGCCGCCGGCGCCAGGGGCTGCTGAGGGGCCGCTGAGGGGCCGTGCCCCAGCCCGTCCGGGCGCAGGTGCCGCGCCCC
>VXAY01000258.1:1044308-1059695 GCA_013399855.1 Oxyruncus cristatus | reverse complement strand
CCCGCAGCCCGGGAACCCCCCGATCCTTCTTCGGATCCCCAAACTCCTCGGGGACCCACGCGGGCACCCTCTGTCCCTGTGGCCCCCACCTGTCCTCCCCAGGGCAAACTGGTGTCTCCAAGCCAACCCCCCCAGCCAGGGGGTGAAACCCCAGCTACTTTGGGACTACGGGCATCCTCTCCCCCAGGCCCACCCCCGCTGGCAGGGCATTGTGCTCCTTGGGTTGGCATCCCTGGGTGGGCAGGTTTGAGGGCCCTCAGCCTGGGCACCCCAAAGCAGCCTCAGTGGTGGGTGGGTGCTCCTGGTACCCCACCCCTTACCTGGACAGGAGATCTGCAGGGGATGTTCTCAGGGTGGGCAGGAGAGACAGGCATCACCCTTTGGGTGGGCAGAGAGGGTCACTGCAGGCAGGGCATCCCTGAGTCCTCCTTTGGGCAGGGTGCCAGAGCTGCCCTGGCGAGAGCCATGCTGCCCATGGGACAGCAGTGGGACAGTGTGTGCCTGTTGGCCTGCCTGGGCTGGGCTGGAGGTCCTGGGCTGCCTCCACAGGTGGGAATGAGCTTGGAAGGGAGGAAGCCTGTGTATCAGAGGTGGTTGCTGGAAGCACCCTAGTTCACCCACTGATGCTATTTTTTTGTTGGTATGAAATGTTTTTTAATGCTATAATGTGCCTGGACACCCAGACAGAGCTTGGGTTCCCACTGTGCAGATTTGTCACAGGAAAGAGATTGGCATCTCTCAAAAAGAGTGGTGCTACATCCAGTTTGCTCACTGGGACCTTGCTTGTCCATGTCCCAGATTGTCCTGAGCAGGAGCACCCAGCCCTGTCTCTTTAGCAAAGCCTGGTGGGGTGTTGTGAGACCGGCCTGTCCTCCAAAGCCTGTAGAGGTGACAGGGCTGTTTTTCCCTTGCTGCTTCCCTCCGAAGCCTGATTCTCCACCCCTCTGAACATCACCCATTACAAAACAGCTGGGCTGCCTCTTGCAGCTGTGGTGGTGTGGAGCAGCGGAAGGGGGTGACTGATGCCTGTCGCTGTGTCTCGCTGCAGTGACGCTGTACGGCGTGTTCACCAACCACTACTCTGCCAATGGCCCATCTCGCTGCCTGCTGCTGGAGCTGCTGGACATCAGTGTGTCCGAGCTGCTGCTGCACTCCAGCAACCAGGGCTGCTCCATGTGGATGATCCAGCACTGCGCCCGAGACGTTCTGGAAGCCCTGGCTTTCCTGCACCACAAAGGCTACGTGCATGCAGACCTCAAGCCACGCAACATCCTGTGGAGCGCAGAGGAGGAGTGCTTTAAGCTCATTGACTTTGGACTTAGCTTCAAAGAGGGGAATCAGGTTTGGCATGTGCTACTCTTGAAGCAGATGTTGTGTGGCTCTGTGATGCTTTCAGCTCATGAATGTAGGACTTGACGTGACCTGATCAGAGGAGCTGAGCTGGTGCTGAGGGTTTCCTGGGAAAGGCTAAAATGTTGTCTGGCCCCAGAAACAGAAGCTCATGTTCCCATCTCCTTGCATGTCTCTGGTTTCTGTTGATGGCTTAGCCTTTGTGCTACAAATTCCAGAGCTAATGATGCACTGAGAAAAGTGGTGTCTCAGCTTCCTGGGAAGTTTGCTAGTTGTTGCATGGTCAGATGAGTGGGAGCAACCAGAAACGCAGAATTTGCTTTTATCATCCCTTATCACGGGTAGTAGGAGTCTAGGCTTCACCATCAGCTTCTCCAGTCAACTGTGTTATCTCTAGCAGTGTCCTTGTGCTTGTCTTTATCTTCAGCAGCTTCCCTTTTTCAGGAAGTCTGGATGTTTCTTTCGAGCCCATGCTCTGGTTGTGGGTGGGCAGTGTCTGTTCTTTACTGACATGGACAATCTCTGTCTCTTCCACTCTGCTTCTCTCATTTGCTGAGCTTTCGCTCTCTCTTGCTGTCATTTTTTTGTTTTGGTGATACTGAGTTTTCTGAGTTTGTTCTTGTCCATGTTATTTTCTCCCATGGCTTGTCATGGAAGCAGAGAGCCTCAGAAGTTTTGCTCTGGGCTTGATAGCTCTTCCTTTCACCCCTCCCTCTCTCAGTAAAGCTTTTCCATCAGGTAGCCTCATAGAACATTTGCCTTTGATCATTGGGTAATGGATGGTAAGCTTTAATTTTTTTGTTCAAACTTTGTCCTGGCTTGTCCCCGTTCCATGCATGCTTCTCTTTTATAGGTTTTAAATTAATAGACTTTTTCATGCTCGTTTACCTGGTATTAACAGTACAGCTCACTGATTGTGAATATCAGAGGGTTGTGTGGGTGACCTGTCTCTGAATTCTTTGGTGCAGGAGCTGTTTTTAATGTTTGGACTTCTTAACTCCTCCGTGTTGTCTTCAGTTCTCCCACGTTCTTGGCTGAGTTTGTGCTGGTAATCTGTTGCTGTCTATCAGCAAAATACACGCTCCTGGTGTCCTGTGTCTAACGCACGTATTTTTATTCAATTCAGGTCTGTGTTTTGCTGCTTGCTCTGTGAGTTGCCTCATAATAGATGATCAAATGTTTTATTTGCTTCCATGGTTCCTTCCAATCTGCTTTCTTTGGGCTGAGTTCCTTTGCCCTTTCTCACAAACACACTGGCTGTGTGGGGTGAACTGTCTGACCCTGCTTTGCATGTGCACCAGGTATCAGTGTCTCCTCCCACCCCTGCCTTGGGCAGCAGCTTATGTGCATGATTTCCTTATCTGAGTCAAAGACCATGCTACTTTTATTTATGACAGTTCTGCCAAGCTTATCCTTACATCAAGTTTCCTGCCATTACTGTTTTAATAGAGAATGGCTGTACATACAGCAAGGTCTCAACCTCTTAAAATGCTTTGGGTTGTAGGACTGACATTCCATCTTACTCTTTTCCCTGGTGCCATTGACCATGGTGTTTATCTCTGAATGTTGTTTGGTGGGGCTGCCAAATTGCTGCTTTTGCCATACTGGAGGTTCTGCTCTGTGCTGATAGGAGGAGGGACACTGTTGAGCAGTTTGCGTATCTTTCTTTTTTTAAAGTTCGTAAACCACTTTTGAGTTCTGTTGCTGGAAATTGTCTTCTGTATACGGTATTTTCAGTCAGAGAACCAGATAATCTTGGTTTGACTGTATTATCCTGGTAGGAATTCCCAATCCTGTGCCTTATCCAGGAAGTAGGCTTGCATATTCTTCTGTCATTCTTTGAGTGTAAAACAAGGCCTCCCGTGTTAAAAAGTCGCAGCATGCAGTTTGTCTTTGTACACTTGGCTGGACAAAGCCACAGCTGACTGACCAGGTATTGCCTGGGAGCAGGAGGCTGGACTGGAGCCTTTAGAGCAGCCCCTCCAGCCAGCACTTGTGTGGTTCTATAATTTCCTGTTTTCTTTGAAGCAGGCAGTGTGTGGGCATTTTCTTTTGCTGTGCCAGCCACGGCAGCTGGGCAGGTATTGATTGCTGCAGCACTTGCGGCTGTGAGGGGGGGAAGGAAGAAGTGTGTGGGAAGTGCCTTTGATAATTTCCTTGTCTGGGCGTCAGGTGCCTGCTTCATTCTTTTAACGTTTTGTTCCAGAGAACATCAGCACTTGAATGATGGCAGCAGTTACTGATCTCACTGCTCAGACAGGGCTGTTTGTGCTCTCACGCAGCCAGTGTGGGAGCACAGTGTGGGTGTTTGACCCTTATCCTGAAATTTCCAGCGTCTTCTGTGCTTGGGAGAGGCTAAAGGGCCAGTCTGCGGTGGCCTCTTCCTCCCAGCAGTGCTGTCTTTCACAGAGGGCAGATATTGGTGGGATGCCTGCTGTTTTGCTAGGAGATGTTTTCTCTTCCAGACAGTCTTGTTTTTTCCTCGGCACAGCAGTATAGGGAGTTGAACTCCCTGCCTTGCACGAGGCTGTAACAACGCTCTCTGTCAATTTAGCAGTAGTATTTTGGGGCCCCGTTTGGAAGGATAGCTGTGAATTGATTTAAGGATAGAGTGGAGAACGTGATTCTGGAAAATTAACTTTTTCTGTGTGTTTGCTCTGCTGTAGGATGTGAAATATATTCAAACAGACGGGTATCGGGCTCCAGAGGCAGAACTGCAGAACTGCCTGGCACAGGCAGGGCTCCAGAGTGAGACAGAATGCACCTCTGCTGTGGATCTTTGGAGTCTGGGAATTGTTTTACTGGAAATGTTCTCAGGAATGAAACTGAAACATACAGTCCAATCTCAGGAATGGAAGGTGAGTGAGAGAGAGCGAGCTGCTGAGAGCATTCTTGCTTGCACCAAACAAGTCCTCCTTCTTCTTGTTCATACCTGGATTTGTGAGGTAGCACCTGGCAACTAGATAGTGTTACCAGGATGTTTCTCTAATCCTATTGCCTTGAGGATTAAGGTTCCAGAGCCTTAAAGACACACCTGCCCTGTAGGACTGGCATGTCTGAATGCTTCCTGTGTTCAGGTTACTGAAAGATGAGGGTTCCAGGAGTCTGTGTTTGGAGCCTGGGTCTTGCATAGATTTGGTAGGCAAGTTGTACTGGCTGCTGTCGTGGCACAGGAGGAAGAAAAAATCAATTGCTGATGTTTGTCATCTAGTTCAGCAGCACAATGACAGAGGAATTATTTGCTGGTTTTAGTTTAATGTTAGCTCTAATTTGGGGATCTTTTTTAAGTCTATATCCTGAGAAAACAAGAGGAAAGCTCTGTATGGTGAGCCTGTCCTCTGTTTTGTATGAAATAACCTTGTTTTGTGTTCCCCTTCCCAGTAAGAATATCCTTTCAGCATCATAACCTCCACCGTCACAGCAAATTTTCCTGCATATGGAAATTTCCAGCTTTTGCACAGGCAGATGGGAAAAGCTTCATCTGATGTGAGCCTGCTGGTTTAACATGTGAGGTGTGGGCAACTGGGGATGTGTCACAAAACCCCACGGTACTACAGCCCTCTGCCATCCAGTCTCGAAAATGGTGGGATAGTGCAAGCTTTGCTCCGGTCTGGTTTTTACCTCCCTAATCACCATTTCTTTTTCTTTGCAGACAAACAGTTCTGCCATCATTGATCGCATATTTGCCAGTGAAGGGGTGGTTAATTCAGCCATTCCAGCTTATCACCTCAGAGACCTTATCAAAAGGTATCTTACCATGTTTGCTTACTGGTGCTTAAAGATGTGCTCTGTAGCCTTGTTCTTGGCAACTTAGAGTCCACACTTAACACTTCCTTTTTTTTTTAAATCTCCCACTGTGCTGGTAACAAGTGCAAGCATTATCAGAGATGTTTTGGTTCCTCTGATTTTGACACAGTTTGGAGTAAGTACCTAAAGAGTATCAGTCATGATGTTGATCATTTGCTCTTTCAGTGCTTTGCACTTACAGCCAAGGGGTTATATTTGGAGAATGCTGAAGACTTTGCTGCTTTGGGGCAGTGTTGTCAGAAATGAGGGAGAGGGGCAGAAAGTGCTGCTCTCCACTGTTGTCAGGATGCAAATGCACTCCTCTAGTGAGAAGTCTGCCAAGAGTATTGTTTTTGCTGTCCTGTGATTGTGCTCTGAGGCTACAGAATGAATGACAACACAGCTGGGCAGAAATAGTATTGGGAGCCACTGGTAAAGCTGAGTAGGGCATGTTCTCAGGCAAGCCCTGGGCTATTAGCTGCTGTGAATCCCGTTTGTGAAAAGATGTGAGAGCACCTTGGAGTGTGATCACTTTCGTGAGACTGCGTGCATGCCTGAGGTGTGGGCTGAATGGCCTGGGGAGGTCAAGCTAGAACATGCTGTGTTCCCTGTAAACTTGTAAGTGAGCAACTTCCATTTTCTGGTGCTGAGAGACAATGAGAAGGAAATGTACCCAGATGCTTTCAGGGGATCCTTCTGGTGTGCTTCAGCTGTGGGTTGGCAGGTGTGCTTCTCACTCTTCTCTTTGTACCATAACCACCCCGAAGATATGGTATTCCTCTGTACTGGCTTCCACTGAGTGGAATTTGTCTGTGTGGGACTGTCCCGTGCAAGAACATAAGTGTGTCTTCTCTTCCAGCATGCTTCATTGTGACCAAGGAAAGCGAGCCTCCGCTGAGAAGGCTTTATGCAGCCCGTTCTTCAGCATTCCCTTTGGTAAGCTGTGTGTGTCGCTCCTGCTCACGGCTCTCAGCATGTGCTGGAAGCAGCACAGAGCGCAGTTCAACTGTTGTCTCTGGTTCAGGCCTCATTGCTGCTCCTTTGTGGCTCTTGCCAGCCCTCTGTGGTTCTGCAGCAGGCAGGTCAGAGTGATGCCTGTGCTCTCAGTGCTGCCCTGCCTCTCCAGCCCCGTGGGCTATCACTGTTCCCTCATTGAACTCCCATTAAATTCTGACCAAGAGGGTATTGGCAGCAGCATTCATCTGAGGGGACAGAAATAACCAAGATATTTACCTAATATTGTGACCATTGAGGTGCTTTTGAAGAGTGAAATGCTATTTATGGTGAGTGGATGGGTTTTCTTATGCCAAGTGTTTCCCAGCTGAGAAGTCGCCAGGAATGTGAGCGACTAAAGCAGTGGCTGGTGGTGGCATGTGCTGCTGCCTCTGCACAGGTCAGACAGTCCCAGTGTGTTCTCAAGGTGTGAGCCTTTTTTGCAGTGACTGGCCTGCCTGTTCTGGTGCCTGTGTGGCAGGTCATGGACAGATGTCACTGTCACTTTCATCTGACCCTTCAATTTTGTGAAATACAGGTGTTTCTTCAGGACCTTCCCAGGTGGGTTGCAGGTGGTCAGCAAAAGGTGGGCTGAGCTCTCCCTGTTAAGGCTGGTGTCCCTCCCCGTTTTCTATTCCAAAAGCAACACAGTAGCATTCTCCAGAGCTTGTCTTCTTTCAGGAACACCAGTGAAGAGCTCTGCATCCAGCTTTTCTGCAGCATAAATTAATGCTTCAGGCATCCAGCTTCTGTCTGGGCTAGGAGTTCCCCTGGAATCCTAGCCCTGCTTTTCTTAATCTCCTTGCTGTACCTTGCAGCAAAGGTCACTAAGTATTGCTTCTTATAGATACTGATATTTCTGTGTATTAGGCAAAGGTAACAACTCATTCCTGTTTTCAAACTTCACTTGAATCTCAGAAACTGGGACTGTTGTAATCAAAGGTGCCTTCCATGGCTGAACCTTGCAGCCAGTAGTGCTTTAGAGCAGAGGGAATAGTGTGTTGGCAGTGCTTTCTGGTCTAGTTTTAAACACACAGACCTCTAACTGTGCTGAGGAAGGTGCTTCTGTGGTTAGTGCTATGAGTTAGTTTATATAAGAGCTTCCATTTTTCTTAGTTCTCTTTGCTGGTTCTTTTCTTTGCCAAACTTGTGCTTATGCTTGTCTTCACAAAGAACCATTTACTGTTGCTTTCCTAGCAAGTCAGAAAATGATCTGTCATTGCCTTTCACTTGGACACAGCTTTTCTGTTTAGAGCAAAGACAGCTGAGAATGGCTTTCCTTGTCATTTACAGCCAAGTCTTGACTTTCCAGTTCATCAGCTTCTTTCCTGTGTTGTCAGTGTGGTTGGTGTCACCTGGCATTTGAAGAGGAGCAGAGGGACTGGGTAGAAAGTATCTCCTAAAGCAGAAGTGTATTGCAAGGAATGCATTTGTCACTTGGGTACAAGAATACCAGCTGGCTCTGAATTCTAAGTGTTGGTTTGTCTCCCTCTCTGGAAAAAGATACTTGAAATGAAGGACAAATTTACCTTACTGTCTGTTTCTTCTCCCGGGTAGCAAGTGACAGGACAAGAAGAAATGGCCTCAAGTTGTACCACAGGAGGTTTAAGTTAGGAAAATTTTCTTCACTGAAAATGTTGTCAAGCATTGGAACAGGCTGTCCAGGGAAGTGGTGGAGTCACTATTCCCAGAGATATTTAAAAGATATGTAGATCTGGCATTTGGTGGTGGACTGGGAACATTTGGTGGTGGACTTGGCAGTGCTGTGTGGGACTTGATCTTAAAGGTCTTTCCCAAACTAAACGATTCTGTGAATAAAAGGAACAGCTTATAAGACCAAGGTGATACTTATGTGTTCTTTCAGTCTCCGGTTCATCTGCTTGGTTGCAAATAGTCCTGTGGAAAAATGGTCCTCAAAGTTCACTTGGAGCTGGAATATGCCTGGTCATCTGAAGGCAGCACTTTTCTTCAAAGGGCTGCCCTTCCTGGCATCGTCTAGACTGATAAGGCCTTTCATACTCTAAGCTTTTCATAAGGGCTTTTCCATGTTAGGCAGGAGGAGATTTATAACATCTGTGCTTGCCTTGCATCTCTTCTTGGACTATGAGATCAACATCTTCTGTCTGTGCCTAGTGAAGATGTCAGCTCCCTCATATGCATTGTGTGCTTAGCTTGGAAAAGTATTTCATAGGAAATAATAGCCCACTTTGCAAACGTAGTTAGGAGGCTCAGACTGAAGAATTGAAGCCATTTCCCTTTTCTGTCCCCTCTCTGTCAAGTGGGAGAGCTGTGAGGTACTGCTATTGTGTTCAGCTGCTGTAGCTGCCAAAACAAATAAACACATTAACACTCACTGCAGGTTGGGCTCCCAGATCCTAAATTCATGAGTGGCCTGCCAGTCCTGTTCAGGAACTGTGAAATCAAGCTTTTTTTCTTGGTGAAGTGACGCTGTCCCTGCAGCTTTGAGTTTATAGAGGAAATCCTCATTTTTGCCATTAGCCTTTCCACCTTGACTGTTTCCTTTTCCCACAGTGGTATCTGTACTACACTGTTCTGGGCTCCTTGTTTTCTAGAGGCAAGTGCCTCGTCTCCAGCACCCAAAATGTTTTATTTCTGCTCCTGTGAAGTTGTTCACAGGATCACTGCTCACCCAGCTTGTGGCCATGCCTGATTCTACAGAATCTGCAAGATTGTATGGTGGTGTTCAAAGCAGTGGATTGCAGGTTGAAGAGGGAAGGTTTACATGGTGTTCAGGAAAGAACTGAAAGATATTCTAGGGAGGTCTGAGGCCTGTGCCTTAGTATAACTTAAGAATTGAAGTTGCAGAAGCTGCCCAGCCTGTTTTCGGCTTGTCCGTGAGCAGTAACTGGAGAGGCAAGTTGCAGAGTAGTTCTGTCATCTTCTCACATCTCCACATATATGGGGTAGTTTGTTCAACAAATCAGGGTCACATCAGTTTCTGAGATTGAGCTAAGTAGACACGACTCTAGTCTTCATTTAAAGAGCAATTTCAGGTGCTGGCCTCAGAATAATTGCAGAGTGCACTGAACCCATAGGAAGAGTCTCTCAGTGCACAGGTGAAGATAAGTTGGAAACAGAATACAGACTGTAAATGGAGGTTATGGAGCAGAGAAGCAAAACTGTACTGCAAAGAGCAGTAAGTGCTTGCGTATCATAATGCATTTCGAGTCAACTTCCTGTTTTCTTGCTCCTTTGATTTCTTTGCTTTAATTCTTTGGATGCCAAACAGCTCCCCATATCGAAGATTTGGTGATGCTCCCCACGCCTGTGCTGAGGCTGCTAAATGTTCTGAGTGATGCTTCTCTGCAGTGCGAAGAGGAATATGAAGGTTGGTGCAAGCAGTGTTGTCTTACAGACTCTGTTTTGTTTGCCTCTGGGGATGTGAGAGCAAGCAAGTGAGCAATTACTAGGCTCAAGAACAGTAAACAAGGAGCTGCTTGGCTGAGATTTGGTACCAAGTGGGTCAGCTACACCAACAGAGAATAGACTAAGAGATTGAGAGAGTAAGCAGAGATTGTAGGAAGTTCTTGAAGGATCCCAAATTTAAAAACAAACTAACAGTTTATTTTTATTTTCTTCTTTGTTTAAATGCCTGCCGACTTCATTGTGTGTGGCTGTAGCTCTGAGCTTCCACTGGACATATACAGGACTCTGGAGCTCAGTAGCACACATCCTTAAGAAATTGCTAATGAACTTATCCAAGATCTCAGCAGAGAACTGAAATATCTCACTGGAGTTCTTAAACTGTGGTAGATGGCCAGGCATGTTGGTGGAATTTGCATTTCTGCTTGCTGTCAAATCCACGTGAGTGGCAAGAGCTCTGGGAATACAAGTGTAAAGGCTGGGTTCTGCTCACACAAGGAAGGGCTTGTGGCAGCTACTTTAGTTCCCCTCCTCCCAGTGCCATAACAGGCACTTGTAAATCCCAAATGTTTTAGCTACTGGAAGGCCAGTCTTTGTGTGCAAGGAAAAGCACTGTTCATGTGCTCCAAACCCTGCTTATGGAGGTTCACTGCCTGCAGGTCTGTGTTCCTGAGCCTCAGTTCAAACACTTCCATCTCATTATGTGGCCATTAAGCAGCAGCAGCAGCTTCTGCTGTGGCACTTCATGCTTGTTTATTTTAAACTGAGAAGAAAAAGCTGTGTGTTGACTGAGTGTTCTTGATGTGTTCATCTCACCTTCATTTGTTTCTTTGCTCGTCCTAGTTTGCAAAGTGAAAGACAACCAACTCTTTGCTTTCTCAGATATCCTGGAAGACATAAGGGAGGAGTGTCAGAAATATGGACCGGTGGTTTCCTTGCTTATTCCGAAGGAGAATCCTGGTAAAGGCCAAGTAAGTGAACGGAGGGAAGAGCTGTATGTTCCTACATACACTCCATGTACTGCAGGACTGCTGCTCAGTGCCTGGAAATCTCTTGGCTGATGGCAGTGCTAAGAATAGATGGCTATTTTGAAGGACAGCACAGGTTCCTTCCTAGTTATGTAAGGTTGCACAAACAGCTTTAGCAGGGGAGCTGGGTTATGGGATGGAAGCGTTGAAGCTAAAGGGTGGGAGAGGAAATGTTGAGGATGTAGAGCATCATCATACTTTCTCCCACCTTAACAAATGAGGATAGGAGATGAAATCCCAGTTCAGAGATGCAGCTCTTTCCTTTTTAGCTCCAATGCTCTGTGCTCAGCCAAGGATGGAGGGGAAGAATTTGTTCAGGAATGGTTTTCCCAGCTGCAGGGCAGGGGGGAGTGAGTGGCATGGTGCACTGGAAGTCCTGTTTCTCCTCTCTCTCTTTCAGGTCTTTGTTGAATATGCAAATGCTGGTGATTCCAAAGCTGCCCAAAAAATGCTGACTGGAAAGATTTTTGATGGCAAGTTTGTTGTGGCTACGTTTTACCCACTGAGTGCCTATAAGAGAGGATATCTGTACCAAAACTTGCTGTAGGCAGTAGCAACAATCAGGAGAGTTGTCTTGCTCCTCTTCCTCACATGTTTTACAGTTGAATGTGCAAAAGATCTTCCTAGCCCTGCTTTCGAGTCATCTGTGAAGGAGAGATGCGAAGGACTTGAATGGGCTTTGAAACCTTTACTGCTGCTTTGTGATGTGCCGAGGAGGCCGGGATGGCTTTCAGCGTGTGCTTGTGTGTGTGTTGTGCTTGCTCGTGTGCAGGGGGCGCGTGGCTCTGCCCTGGTGGGCGCTCGCATGGCAGGAGCGGTGACGATGGGAGCCCGGCAGGCCGAGCAGACCTTGGCAAGCTCTTTTCAGTGATTTGCAGTGAGACCAAAGTCTTGGCCTTAGCACTGGACTTGGCTCCAGGAAGAGGATTTCTCTGTTAAGCTTTCCTTTAATTCCAGTGCTAGGGAGGAAGAAGAGGAGGAAGACTTCCCTCCTTTTTGTTGTTACCTATAATAAATAAAGAAGCAAAACCACCATCCTCTCTAAAGTGGACCAGGAGGACTTTTGAGTCTTCTCATCACGTAGAGCAGAGGGAGGCTGTGAAATTGGATCTGCTGAGCCTATGGGGTTGCCCTGTCACGGTGAGCCAGGCAGAGCCATCCAGCTGACCTGGCACAGACATCATGCTGGGCTGGGGCAATGAGGCCTGGATGACACTGCCTGTGGGGAGCTGAGCTTGCTTTTATGCCTGGGGTGGGCTGGGACTGATGGTGGATACCTGGTCAGAGCAGTGGCAGCCTCAGTCCCCACACAACCTGTAAGCACTTTTTAGCCTGAGGTGATGTGAAAACCCTGCCGTCTGGAGTCATCTTTCTAGCACATACCCTGTGCTGGCACTGATGCTCCCTAGCTCTAATGCCAAATCATCTGTAATACGTAAGCATCTTTAGGTGACGTTTTTGGAAAGGAGTGCTTCAGCACGCAGTATTCTTTGTGTCTCAGCAGGACTTCTGCCCTGCGAGTCTTATAAGAACAAATATTTGTCCGTTGTAGGTCCCACGCTTGGCTTTTCTGTGGTGTGCGTTTTGGTTTTGCATTAACCCATTAGACTTGTAGATTAGAAGCACTGACACTTTTGGTCCTTCATAGGTTACACAAAGGGCCTGAGGCAATCTGAGATCCTGTATGGAAAGGGCTTAATCAGTCATCAGACTTGACTGGCCAGGAGAAGGTCTTTCCCACTGTCAGGGACAACAGCCATGTGCTTTGGGGGAAAAAGCACTGGGCCAGCAGCATCGCTGCTCCCCCCAGAGCATGCTCTGGTCATGTGGCTGCAGTGCTCAGGCAGACACTGCATAGCTGCTGGTGTGGGGTTGGCATGACTTGTTTCCCATGGTGTCCAAACCCGTAACCCACCAGAGCCTCTCCCTGCAGGGCGGGCACTTTGATCCTGATGAGCACAGGGTGAAACAGCCCTGCTTAGAGAGTGACCAGCTTGTGGCTGGTGGTGGCTTGTGACCCTGGTACCAGTTTTAGGGAGGAGGAGAGCCCTACTGAGTTCTTTCTCCAGCTGAAATACTTGCGGGCAGCTGCCTGAACCATCCCTGACCTTCCCTGGAATAATACCTGAATTACCTTGCAGTTTACTGTTTGCATCTTGCTGATGCTGGACTTGCTGGAATCCTGCACTTAAAAGTTCCTCTTGATTTTTTGCCCTGTGTGTGGTGTGTTGGAAGATCCAATGTCTGTAGCAATTCACGAGCCCGAGTTCCTCTCTGTGCTGGTGTATATAGTCCTGTCTGCTGTGGCCCTTCCCAAACTCCCCCAGAAAGGACCAATCTCTGAATTCTTCTGTTGCCTTCGAGTTGGTGGGATGCCAGGGGAAAAAAAAAAATGCCACAGTGAGTTTTAAGGTGTGATTTGCTGACCATATTTTTCTGGCAACTGTGCTACTTTGGTGTACATAGCTGTTAACCAGCTTTGGGGTGTGTGATTCATTGCTTTTAATTTAACTGTCCTTGCAGTGAAGCACTTTTTAGTGTCTGGGAGGAACTGAACGATTAACTGGGTGAGGGTTTTTCCTATGTGAAGAGCAGAGTATAAAGTATTAGTAGGCATTGACTGACCTCAGCTCTGTATTGTTGCTGTCCCTGATGGGCTGAGCCAGGGGTCAAAGCACTTGCACATGTTGAGTGCCATCATGTCAGCAGCATTAAGCTGTCAGGAACAGACCCAAGAGTTCCTGCCCTGCCGAGTGCCACCCACATGGGCACACAGGGAGCTCCCCTGGGTGCTGTCACCTGCAGCAGTACCGGGACAGGGAGATGTTGAGGTGCAGGTGCAGAACTCGAATGTGTTTTAAGTTCTCACATGCATTTCTCCAGTACCGTGGGCTGCTCTGTCATCTCTCAAGCGTATCTCTTTTGCAGTCAGAATTATGCTTTGGGATTTTCAACTAAAGAGCTGTGCCAGGATTAATCTTTAGAGAGGAGCTACAGCCTGTTCCTGCAGCATAGTAGAGCTCCTCCACCAGAGTTTGGATGGGGTTTTGTTCAGCTGCTTTGATAGGAGCTAAGTGAAGCCTCCAGATGCAAACTTCTGCTACCAGGTCTTTTTTTCCTGATGTACATTGAGGCTTGAGCACTGAGCTGGGCAAAAACCCCAGAGCTGCTTTTCATTTTTCTCCTGGCAAGAGCTGAAGATGCTGATCTCCGTCCTGTCACTGGATCCACCCCTCGGCAGGCTGTGGGGTACAGGGAGCTTTAGAAGCATTTAATTGTTATTCCTCACCCTCTGCCTTCAAAGACTTTTTCTCCCGATATGAGGCTTACTCTGGTGTCTCAGCAACCTAGTGGTGGCTTGGCATAAGTTTTAGCCCTGCTAAAACCTATGAGTTTCTTAACTCCAGATTGTATCTGAAGTGTGCATGGTGATTCAGTCCAAGGTGTCTGTTGTGGCGTGTGCCTGGATGGGCTTGGCTTTCCTTGTCTCCAGATTACTGCCTGCTTGAGGTGCAGAAGTGTTGAGGCTTTCCACTCAGATGCTTGCTGGGTTTCCTGGTCTGTGCTGCTCCCTCCCAATGGCCCTTGGTGTAGCACCAACCTATGTAGTCCTACCTTAGTCGTAGGGTAACTGATGTTTAAATCACTGACCAAAGCACAAGTCGGCTTTGATCTTAGCTGTATTCCTAATTTTATTCTCACTGGTCTTCAGTCTCCTAACAACATAGCCTAGGCACCGTGTTGCACCTGGGTTGTCTTTCCAGAGGGTTCAGTACACTTCCTCCTGCTGTGCCGGATCCTGTAACTACGTGCCTCCCTTCGGGTTAGATGTCAACTGTTGTATCCCGTCACGCACCCTTGCTGAGCAGATGTGTGCTTGATACAGGTGATTAATAAACGATGCTTCAGTAGGAAGTGGTTGTGCAGTGTGCTGTTCTTGTGGCACTGATGGTGAAAAACCACGTAACTGGGCAAGTTCTCTGTCACCATGCGCCTGTCTGGGGGGACAGGGCTGTGACCTGGCCATGGTGGTGCGGTGGTATTTGTGCTTGGCTGTTGGAACTTACTCACCCTGTGCACCAGCAGGGCTGAAAACCCCCGTGGGAGCGCCGGGGTGAGCTCTGCCTGGCCGGAGCCCACCGTGTCCCCTCCCAGGCTCTAGGGACTCGGCTGCCTGCGGCAGCACCGCCTACGGACACCGCACACGGGCGTGTTCCTCGCCCGCTCTGGCGTAAGGGCTTCCGAAGGGATGTCATCCGGGGGGGAAACCACCCCGTGACTCAGGAGCCTTCCCGGGAGATGCTGCGGGTTGCACAAGGTCCCGCAGCCGCGGTCGGGGCGGGGGGGGCCGCGTGGGCCGGGCCGCGGGAGCGCCTCTGTGGCTGCGGCCGCGCTGGCACAGCCCCGGGCCAGTGTCACAGCACCGGGGCTGACAGAGCTCGAGGAGTGCTGGGACAACGCTCTCGGGTACACGGTGCGACTCCTGGGGAGGGTCCTGTGCGGGGCTGAGGGTTGGACTCGATGGTCCCGGTGGGTCCCTTCCAACTCGGGATGCTCTGTGAGTCTGCGACACCACGCGCGCCCCGATGACGGGACGAGCGGTGTCTCATTGGTCCTGGACCGGCAACGTTTCCGGGCCCGGCTGGCTGAGGGGGCTGTTCCCCGCGGGACTCCTCCTCCACAGGGACCTCGCCTGCGGATTTTGGGGTGGATTTGGGGTTTTTCCTCACGGGCCCCTCCCCTCCGGCCCGGCCGGGGCCGCGCGCTGACGTGGCGCGCGTTGCCATGGCAGCCTCCGGCGCGCGCCCCCGCAGCGGCCGCTCCCATTGGCGGCGGCGCCGCGAGG
>VXAY01000258.1:998528-1043983 GCA_013399855.1 Oxyruncus cristatus | reverse complement strand
CATCCGTGACGGCGGGCTGGTGCCGCGCTGGGAGAGCCGCGGTAGGTGGCGGGGGCGGCGGGGCCCGGCGCGGTGCGGTGCCCGAGCCGCTGGCCCCACGCGTGTGTGCTCCCCCAGGGCTGGCGGAGATCGCGGGCAGCCGCGTGGCCGCGCTGCTGTTGGCCGGCGGGCAGGGCACCCGCCTCGGCGTCCCCTACCCCAAGGGCATGTGCGACGTGGGGCTGCCCTCCCGCAAGACCCTCTTCCACCTCCAGGCCCAGCGCCTGCGGCGGCTGCAGCAATTGGCGGAGGAGCAGCACGGCACCCCCTGCCACATCCCCTGGTGAGCCCTGGCTCCGGGTGGCCTCGGGGGAACAGGGAGGTTTCGGCAGGATCCCGTTGGCGCTGATGGGCCAAGGCCCGGTGGATTGGTGTAGCCCTGTGGATGTGAGCAGCCCGAGATCCCCTGGATTGGTGCAGTTCCCTTTCCCAGCCCCTGGGCTGATGCAGAGCCCCTTAGCCGCCCAGGAACAATGGGTTGGCATAGCCCCTCTTGACACCAGTGCTATTGCTGTGAGCATATGCCGCTGGAGTTAGTGGTTCAAGGTGACTGGCACTGGCAGGTCCCACGTTTTCAAACTCAGCCCCATGGCCCTCGGGAAGGTCTGTCATGTCCCCCACGCGGGACAGCAACCGCGCAAAGCAGGGGTTTGGGCAGCAAGGGGCAGCCGTGGTGCTGTGAGCAGGAGGTTTGTGTTAAGGAAGAAGCTGCTGCGGGTGTCCCCTGCACTGTCCAGGGTGTTTTATGGTTTCGGAGATACATGTTGCAAGGAAGAGTGAAGCTCGTGAAGCTCTTCATTGGCTTGCCAAAGTGGTGAGGCCATAGCAGGTCAGATCCTCCTAAATGTGGAGAGGGAAAAAGCCTGTCCTGGCTGTTCCCTACGTTTGGGGTGAGGGGTGTGAGACCCTGCCTCTCCTCCCTGCTCACTGGGGGTCTCCTGCTCTGTGACAGGTACATCATGACAAGTGGCCGCACTATGGAGTCCACCAAGGAATTCTTCCAGAAGCATTGTTATTTTGGCTTGAAGAAGGAAAATGTCATCTTCTTCCAGCAGGGCATGCTGCCTGCTCTGGGGTTCGATGGGAAAATCCTGCTGGAGGAGAAGGGCAAGATTGCTATGGCACCAGGTTAGTGGTGTGAGCTGATGGGAGGGGTGCACAGATGCGAGACGTGGTGCTGAGGACAAGCTTTTGGAGCTGGAGTCTTGCAGTGTGACGTGGCCCACGAGTGATGCAGGCTGGGAGGTGTCTGTCTTGGCAGGAAGGACCAGGGTGGGGTATGGCTGGGCTGATGACCCTCCGCACCAGGTCCATGGGGAAGGCGGATGAGCGTGGGTGGCTGATGGGACTGCTGGGTTTTGCTGCAACCCCAATGGTTTGTTCTCTTCGCAGATGGCAATGGGGGCCTGTACCGGGCCCTGGGGGCACACGGCATCATGGACGACATGGAGCGGAGGGGTGTGCAGAGTGTCCACGTGTACTGCGTGGACAACATCCTGGTGAAGGTGGCTGACCCCAGGTTCATTGGGTTCTGCTTGGAGAAAGGAGCAGACTGTGGGGCTAAGGTATGGTTTTGGGGGCAGGCAGGCACTGCTTCCATGGAGCCGAGTGGAATCTGTCCTGCTCCTTGCCTGTCTTCCCTGACTTCTCATCCTTTGTTTTCTGGTTTGCCACATTCAGGAGGGATAGCTAAGCACCAGGAGCATACTGGTGAAGTAGCATATGCTGCCAGAGTCCTACCTGCCCCTTGGGTAGTCCTACCTGCCCTTGGCACTGTGGGGGATGTGGGGCATCACTGAGCCCTGCCTGGTGCCGTTCCTCTCCTGCCTTGCACAGGAACATGGCACCGACAGGCCCAGGGCTCAGAGGTCCTTTAGTTCCTGGGGAGTCCTGTGGAGCTCCCTGGTTCACACCTGGATGCTGGGCAGCTGTTTTCCAGGTGGCTGTCGGTAGCACAGACAGACAGGATCCTTGCCCTAGGCTGCCAGCTGTCCCCAGCTGTGACGTCCTGGGCCACCAGACCAGGATATGGTGGGTACAGCTGACACACTGAACCCAGCCCTGTCTCGTGGATTGGACATTGCATACTCCAAGCTTTACTTAAAGACTGGCTTAACACCCAAAGGGTCTGTTTTTGTTTACATTGGGCTTGGCTCTGGCAAACAGGCAAGAGGACTTACTGCATCTGAAGCTTTTAGAGAGCAAGCTGAGAAAGGGAAAGCAATTCTTCCTCCTGGCTTGCACAAGAGAAAGAGGAAATAAACCCTAGCACGCAGGAAGGAGAAAGCCCTGTGTCCCTGCATGCCACCCCACTGTGGTGACAGTGATGGGTAGGGATTGGGTGGGGTTGTCCTGTGCCTGGATGGAGGTGTGTGGGGTGCAAGGAAGAGGAGGGAGGTCAAGTGTAGGGGGATGGCTCTGCTGAGCCAGCAGCTTCCTGGTTGTGCACAACTGACTAAAAATATCCATGCCCTCTGCCAGCTGCACATGGGCTTGGTGCCAGATCCTGCCCGCGCCCTCTGGGTGTGTCTGACACCCTGTCACCCAGTTCTGCCTTCATCCTCCTCTGGTCCCCATTGCCGGAAGTACCTGAGAGGGGAGGACTCCAGCATCTCTGTCCCTGTACTATCCCAGCACAGCAAAGAGCCTTGGCGGGGGATGCTGGGTACAAGGGAGTGTATTTGAAGTGCTGGTCTTTGGGTGTCTTTCTCTGACAGTCCTTCCCTTGGGCAGGTGGTGGAGAAGACCAACCCCACGGAGCCAGTGGGTGTGGTGTGCCGCGTGGATGGTGTGTACCAGGTGGTGGAGTACAGCGAGATCTCCCTGGCCACTGCCCAGAAACGGGGCCCGGACGGGCGGCTGCTCTTCAACGCGGGCAACATCGCCAATCACTACTTCACCACAGCCTTCCTGAAAGATGTAGTCAAGTAAGGGCCTGCTGGGGTGCTGCCGGAGTGCTGGTGCCAAGTGGAGTCGGCTGCGCCTTGCTTTCTGCTGGCTGAACTCCAGCTGTTCGCAGGCGTGCTGGGATGAGGCCCCTGATGTCTGGCCTCTGCACGCATGGCCTGACCCTTGCCTCTCCACACAGTTTCTTCCTTGAGATAAGATTTCTCCTGGCCATAGCTGGATGCTGCTTCCAGAGTGCAGGCGTGTGGAGCCGTCCTCTCCTGGCTGCCGTGGGGATGAGCAGCCTGTGCCTCAGGGAGGCTCTCCTGCTGCAGCAGTGTCTGAGACGGAGACGTGGCTTGCTCAGGCAAGTGACATCTCTTTCTTGGCCTGTTGCAGCACTTATGAACCACAGCTGCAGCACCACGTAGCTGAGAAGAAGATCCCACATGTGGACATCACTACAGGGCAGTTAATCCAACCCGAGAAGCCCAATGGAATTAAGATGGAAAAGTTCGTCTTTGACATCTTCCAGTTTTCCAAGTATGTCCTTTTCTCTCCATGGGGAAGAGGCTGTTGGCTCTGCCTTGGGCAGCTGTGAGAGCCTCTGGGGTGGTGCCAGGGGTGTGCCCACTGGTGATGCCCTGGCATCGGGATAAGATTCCAGCTCCTGTGCTTTGCCGCAGCAGTGGCTGGTTGTGCTTGGAGATGAGCAGGGACATGAGCAGCAGGAGGGACAGGCGCTGCGTGCTTCTTGCTTGGCTGAGCCCTGCTCCCGGGCCAGAAGAACATCGGCTGACTCTACAGCCCAGGCCCTCCCTTCCCTCCTTCATGGCTGTGAAAAACAGCTTATGGGTGTGGGCTGTGGGAGGGCCACGGCCCCAGCTCAGCCACCCTGGCAGGGGAGAAGTGATGAAGCAGCCACGATTTCCAAACCTGACCCTCCCGTGCTCTGTTTCCCCCCAAGGAAGTTTGTGGTGTACGAGGTGCTGCGTGAGGACGAGTTTTCTCCCCTGAAGAACGCAGACAGCCAGAATGGCAAGGACAACCCCACCACAGCCCGACATGCCTTGATGTCCCTGCACCACTGCTGGGTTCTCAATGCAGGGGGGCACTTTGTGGATGAAAACGGCACACGGATCCCTGCTATCCCTCGGTGAGTTGCTGCTCCTGGCACTCCTGCATCCTTTTTTGGGCTGGATATAAGGCACGAGGCAGTCCCCAGCCCTTCTGCATTTCAGTGCTCCTGATAACAGTGTCACGGAAGTGACCAGCTACGGGTCCTTTCTCCTGGATTGTCCGTGGGGCAGAGCTGGATGTGGGCTGAGTGGTGACAACAGGAGCAACGCTTGCTCACTCAGCAGCTTTCCTTCTTGATTCAGCACCTCTGAACCAAATCCTGCCAGCCTCCCTTGCACAGCCAAGGTCGCCTCTGCAGGGAGGAGGTGGCTCCCTAAAGCCCAAGCACACCAGCAGATCCATACAGCAGCCAGGCCGGAGTCATGGCATCCCTTCACCACAGGACCCACCCCCCACCGTCCCTCTTTGGAGATCAGCAAAGCCCAGACTTGTTCTGCTGTGCTTTTTCCCTGCCTCGCTAACCCTTGTCTGTTCCCGTGTAGCATCCCCAACGGAAGGTCCGCTGCCACGCCAGCAGATGTCAAAGACAAGTAACTATACCGTGCAGCGTGCATGGTGGCGGGGCTGTGCTTAGGTACTAACGGGCTGCGGGCCAGGCCGCGGGTGCGCGCTGGGACAGGCGCCCGCAGCGACTAACGGGGCCGGGGGGCTCTGGGCCGCATGCTGGGAGCGGGGCACGTCCCACCGCTGGGCCCCGTGGGTGCCGCTTCTCATGGTGGCGGGCAGTAGGCAGCGTCTGCTCCCTCCTGGGCTCCTTTCCGCAGGGGCTGCCGGCGGGGATGACTGGATGGGGCTTGTGCTGCTGGTATGGATGTGGGGTGGCAGCAGCCCGGTGCTGACTGCCCACAGCCCCCAGAGGACACCCTGCAGGCAGGATGCTGTTGGGAAACACGCTGGCACGTCCCTTCGATGACTCTCCCCTGTTAAGTCACACCATGGCACAGCACAGGCTGGACTGGTCCTGGCCGGTCCCAGTGCTGGGGACGGCTACCATCTCCCGATGTCCACCAGGCGTCCAGGCAGATGGAAATGGGATTGAAAGCCTTGAGTTAACATCAAGCAGGCTTTGATGTAGCACGTGTGAATCACAGCACAGCAGACAGCTGTGCTTTGTGTGACTTCAGCTCTTGAGGTTGGTACATCCAGACCATGACATCAGGGAAAGCCCCTGGCTCAGTGCTTGAAAGTTCACAGGAATACATGGGAGGGCTTTAACACTTCTGTTAACAGCAGCATGTTCTGTAGGCACAGGGCAGGTGGGGTGTCTGGAACCTAGAGCTGGTGAATGTAAATGACTCTCAGACTAAGTAAGCTACTTACCTTCCCCCGCTTCAGAAGTTGTATCTTCTGGTACTTTCTGGTGAGATATTCCTAGGATCTCTGTTTTTATTTCAGACTCCAAGTGTTTTCTGGCTTATGACTAGACCATCACACTAGTTGTAATGTAGGAAGAAGGATGCATGTTATCCTGCATTTACCCTTCATTGCCAGTTGATGTCAAATTTTTTTTTTAAACAATTATCTTGAATCTAAGTCCAAGGCAAACACAAGTACGAGGGCCGGGTTAGGATGGGTGAGTTTTATTTACAGCTGGGTCAGGACGGGGGCTGAGTGAGGGTGTGGCAGCAGGGATGGGCTTTAGCCTATGTGAAGGGAGCATTGTCATGGATGACATCCTGCCATGCCTGCCTGGCTGCTGTGGCGAGGGGCTGGGAAGGGGCACCCTGGGGTGCTGCTGTGGCTGTGTGTTGGCTCCACATGGCTGCACCCCCTGTCTAGACTCATACACCAGCTGGATCCGGGGAGTGTCTGGGAGGGAGTCCTACAAAGGCTGGTGGTAGCAGGAGCAGCCTTGGGGGCCCCCATGCAGCCCCTGCCCAGCAGTGCTGCTGCAGTGGCCACTGCTGGTGTAGTTCTGATGTTTTGCTCACCAGTGCCAGCGCACAGGCAGAGCAAAGGAGCTGAAATAGTTGATCTAAGAGGCAAAGGCAGGAGGAGCAAACAGTGCTGCAGTGAGCATATCTGACCGAGCAGACAGGCTTACCCTGCGTCCTCAGATTGTGCTTTAAGCCGGAGAGTGCCTAAAGAAAGACCAGTTATAGCCAGCAAATGGGAAGGTGCTGTGTGAGTGCATCTGTCATCACCCCAAGGAGGAGGAAGGAGTGGCTGGTTCGCATGCAGCATCAAAAATAGCAGGGCTGGGGACACAGGCACTGCTGTAGTTGAACACATGGAAAGGCATCATGAAATCCACCTCTCTAAAGCTCTCTTCTTCCCTTTCAGTCGCTGCTGGTATCTAAACTTTCACCCGCACCTCTGTGGAGAGCACGCAAGGCTTGACTAACCAAGGGCAGCTCTGTGCTGGTGGGGTCTGACCCCCAACTTGTCATCAGCGAGATCTTAGGCCCCGTCCGTGTCCCCTGGTGGGATGTAACTAACTCTCCTGACTTTTTCTCTGCAGCTTGAAGGATGCAAACGACCTGCCAGTCCAGTGTGAAATTTCTCCCCTCGTGTCCTACGGAGGAGAAGTGAGTACTGACTCCAGAGCTGAAGAGGTCCTTGCAGATGGACTAGACGGGTAGAGGGGCTGGCAGGGCACACATGTGAGGGGATAAGCCACAGAAGTGTGACTTGAATTCACTGTGGGGCTTTTTGAGACAGTGTCCCCCAAGCTGCTAGTCCGGGAGGGGACCAGAGCCACTTGTGAGCAGCTCAGTGGGTCAGCAGAGCAGATGACACGTGATATGTTCCTAATGAGCCACTTTGTCTTCCCGTAGGGTCTTGAAAAGTATGTGAAGGACCGAGAGTTTCGCACACCTCTGATTATTGATGAGGATGGGATCCACGAGCTGGTGAAGAATGGGATGTAGTGGCAGCAGGGTGCCAAGCAGGGCTGTCCATCCCGCCAGGAACTCGGACACATGAAGGTTTATAGCTGTGACTGGTTGGGGCTGGTCCTGCTCACTCCAGCCCTGTGCAGGGGAGGATGTGACCCACTCGGTTCTCAGCACGTTGTATGCTTCTATTTATATTTTAATTTAAAAACCAAACACTTTTTGGATTCCCATGCCACGAAGCACAGCTATGGCGTGCTGCTCTTTGCACTCCAGGCTGTGGGCATTTATTTTTAAACATGTATATAGTAGTAGTCACTGTACATGCAGAGAGAGGATTTTTATGGTACGGGGCTGGGATTAATCTTGAATTTTTATTTTTCTTAAACCTACATGACTATTTTTTTTTAATAGGGTCCTTGTCATTGCCCACGTCCTTCCTTTTGGACATCCTTTCTATGTTGCACAACTGGAAGCGCCCAATTAAACTCTGAGTACCTCCTGTTTGTCATCTGGTGGTGTTTGAGTGACGATGACTTTCCACAGAGGCTCTGCTCATGGAGTAGAGAGCTGACTGCATCATACCTCGTGCTCTGCCAGTGCAAAAAGAGTTGCTGCCTGGGGTGGCTGCGGGCAGGTCCTCTGGCCTACAGTGCTTTTTTGGGGCATTTCTAGAGGAAACAAAGGGTTGCACTTCCCTCTTGTATTCCTGCAGACAGTAGCAAGCCTTGAGCAGGTAGGAACAGGCAGATGTGCTGGGCTGCCAGAGTGCTCAGAGTGAAGCCAGCCTGGCATGGAGCCCTCCAGCAGCACTGTGTGCCCTCTGCTTTTCCTGAGAGGGCTCTTTGGCTCTTTCCACAGCACACTGCCGTGGAGTGTGGTGTCCTGATGCCTCCGGGCAGAACAGCTGTGCTGCCTCCCCTCCTGTTTGGGAAAAAGGATGGAGCTTGGCCAGCTCCTCTTCCGATCCCGAGTCCCATCACTGCCCCTGGTGTGGTTGGTCACTGCCTCCCACTGCCCCCTGGCTGTCTGGAGAGGGATTTTCCCTTGCAGGGCTGCGAATGGGACCCAAACCTCTCTCCTCCGGGGGAAGTCACCTAGTCCTGTGAGTGCTAAGGTGGCTGTTGGTCATCCTAGGCTCAGCCAAGCGCTCTGTTTCCCAGGCAGTGTGCCGGGGAAGCCAGGGCCACGCGGGGGGTCCCGGCTGGCGCTGTGCCTGCTGGTGGCTCACCGCTGGCTGTCTGGGCTGTGTGTGGCCGAGGCTTTGGCTTCTGGCTCTGCAGACCACCACCTTTGCTTTAGGTCCTGGGACAGAGCAGTGCAGCACTGGCTGCTGCCAAGTTATTTGAGTACTGATTCCAGGTAGCAGGAGGGGAGCGGAGCAGAGCAGAGCTGGCTGGCATTTGTGCTGGTGTGCACGTAGGGCAGCCTGTGTTTCTCCCTGCCAGCTGATCTGAGGCAGCACAGGGGGGCACACTACAGAGCCCTGCAGCAGGCACTGCTCTGACCTGTTCCCTGCTGCCCTTCCTGCCAGCCTGGAGGAAGCTGTGCCCTAACTCTGTCACCCTGGGCACCCCTGCCTCAGCTGGCACTGCAGCCCCTCTCAGGTAGCAGTGGTGAGGGTCATCAGCATCTGCTGTGGGCAGTGGATGGCTCACCCTGCCCGTGACTCAGTTGGTCTGTCTGGAGAGCAGACAGGCTGGGAGTATGGCGAGGAGGTTGTGTTTAGGAGCAAGCCTGCAGCTCTGGAGCTGTGGGGTGTCCTGCAAGACAGGTGAGCTTTTTAGGGAGCTACTGGCCTGCTGCCAGGGGTGCTACTTCCCTCCCACAGTATGGCAGTGGCATAAAATACAGCCAAAACACTAGTCTGGAGGGAAAAAAAAAAAAGTTGCTTTTTAATTTTTTTTTAATTGTGGCTTTTGCTATTCCACAAAAATTAATGCAAGCCCTTTATTTTTATTTTCTCCTTGCTGCGTTGCATAGTGAGTGGCCACAGTGCCAAGCTAGTGCCTGGAAATGATGTAAAACCACCAGCTCAGCGTGGAGCTCGGGGAGCTGGAGCGCTGATTCCATGCCGTGTGGCAGGCAGGTTGGCTCTCCGGCCGGTGTCCTGGCCATGTGTGTCCGCGCAGGAGTCTGATACCCCTCCCGCCAGGGGCCCGGAGAGGGGTAGTCCATGTGGGACCTTCTGGGACAGTGATGGGGTCTTATGGAGTGTCTCCACTGCCCGCATTTTGGGGCTGTCCGACCTGGCCCCGCGGTGCAGGAGGAGGGTCCTGGACACACGTGCCGTCCTGCAGCCGCGGAGGCGAGTGCCGGAAAGCAAAACGCTGCCTATTGCTTTAAGTTCCCCTGCCGGCCACGCGGATCTTTTTATTTTTTCTCCTGCGCTATGAATGGGTTTTGCTGTAAATTATAGCTTTGCGCACATTCCCTCGGGCCGAGGAAAATAACCTCCGCCGAAAAGCCAGCCCGGATTGCTGACTGGCTCCCCCTCTCCGCTCCCTAATTGAAACCAAATGTGCAAGATGTAGGATTGTGGGATTTCTGGCCGGCTCCCAGGAATCCGCAGAATGCAAAAACGCTCCCAGAGGCATCTTGCATCAGCCCGGAGAAGTTCACTCCTCGCCTGGCTCCCCCGGCCCAGGCGAGGGGCGAGGAGCCCACCCGCCTGCCGCCGCCTCCCCGCTCCGGTGAGTTGCTCTTGGGTACGTGCAGAGGCGTGTGCCCCTCGTAGGCTTGGGATTTTGGTGGGATGTGAGGCGAGCTGCGCTCTGCGGCGGAACCTGGGCAGAGGGGCTGGCGTGTGGTCTACCTGGTAAGGGGCTGGGGCAGAAGCAGGGCAATGTTTCCACTTCGGGACACAACTTTTGGCCACTTCTCACCAGTTGTCCCCCCACTGCCAGCGTTTCCCCCTGTGCTTCGTGCCGGGCCAGCATTTCCTGGTCTTCCTCCTCAGCTCCCGCCTATGTGTCTGTTGGCAGAGCCGGCGGCAGCGCTGGCCAGCCAGAGAGGCCCTGCTGTCCCCCAGCCAGGCACCGGGTCACACCGGGGAGGGGACACAGGGCCACTGCTCCGGTACTTTTGAGCATCGTGCCCCGTCCTGGTGCTGGGAACTCACTTGTGGCTTCCCAAGCCTGCGCCGTGTCGGAGCGATGCTGTGGAGCCCTGCACCGTGGCGGGGCAATGCCGTGCGCCGTGGCACAGAGCGTGGAGGAGGGCTGGAAGTTTTCGGCTGGCGGGGAGTGCTTGCTGCAGCAGCATCCACAGGACCGTGTTCCCATGCCCCCTGTCCATGAGCTGCGCTCCTGGCAGGTCTCTCCGGGGCAGCTGACAGCCACGGGGATGTGCCGGCTGCTCCTCACACCCTGGAGGGCTGCGGTGCCCCGGGCTGAGCCAGGCAGCCCGTGGCTGGGGAGGCGCTTGCTGCTGAAGAAAATGGGGCTGCATCCAGCCCGGAGAAGGTCTAAAATGTTATTTTTGGAAGGGAGGAGGACTGCGGGTCCCGTCATGCTGCGCTGTGCTCCTGGCAAGGCTGTGCCGGTGGCACAGCATGCTGGGGGCTGTAGTGCCAGCTGGGGTGGGGATCCTGAGCCCCCTTACCCAAACACTGCGTGTCTTGGGTCAGGGTCACAGACTGCTGCTCCAGGACATTCCCTACAGCGTGGCCCCGGCATGTCCTGCCATCCCGGCAGGAGGGGAGCCCCAGCCCTGCGCAAGGACGGGGAGTTGCAACGGGAGCCCTGGCAGTCCTGGGAGCCCCATGTCCAGGACCTGCTGCCATCCAGCCCCTCTCCATGGCTGATGCTCCTCCAGTGCCGGCATGGGCAGCAGTGCCCACCTGGGAAGCGAGCTGGGGATCTCACCAGCTGGCACGGGTGGAGGGCAAGAGAAACCACAGGTCAGGTGGGGTTTGTCTCTAAACAAATGTGGATTTGCTTTTTCCCCTGATAATTCTCTCTGGTTATTTCAGCAGAATAAGAAAGGCAGGAAACAAAAAGAGAAAACAAACAAAAAGAAAAAGCAGCGGCCAAGGGAAACTCAAAGCCAGGCAATGCCAGGGAGGAGCTCCAAAAACTCTCTGCACTAAAAATTTCCAGTGATTGAAAATTTTCAGCAAACGTTTTCAGTCAAAACGTTGCAAAGCCACCCCTTCTGCAGGGCTGGTGGAACAGAAACGATTTCCACCTGGGTTGCCAGTACTGCTGGGCCTGTTTGACCATGTGTCCCTGAGCCCCCAGCCTCGGCACCTGAGTCACTGTCTTCCCAGTGTCCCCCGGCCCCACTCCCCCGAGGAGCGACGAGCACTTCCCAATGGTTGCGTGGGGATGATTTCCCTGTATTAGACTAAATGTAAATGCATTCCCTGCAGGAGATTACAGCATCTGGTATCCTGATGCTTTAAGGGTTTACTCAGCCTGAAAGAATAGTCGGGGGAAAAAAATATCCCTGGATATTTTTTGGAATGCAGAAGGAAATTGAGATTTTAATTTGGGGGGAACTGGCCATCATCAAATGCAGGAGCCTCCTGTGTACCTCTCGGAAATGCAGCTGAAATTCCCAGTTGCAGCTGAGTTAGTTGCAACTAGCTGAACTTTGCCAGCTGGGAATAGAAAAAAAAGCAACCACATATTGTTCTTTAAAAACAAATTAAAAAAAACCCAAAAAAAACCAAAAAGCAAAAAACCCTGAAAAACGGGGCAAGAATCACTCTAATGCAGGTGTTTATTTGTGCCTACTGCAGAGCTCGTGGTGTTTAGCAGAGTCCCCCAGGAATCCAGCAGTGTGCTGTGGGGTGCAGAGGGCCTCTAGCAGGATGCAGTTGGCAGCTCCTGGGGTTTTACACTCCCCTTGGGTGCTGGCATGGTCACAGCAAGCCCCTGTCTTGCTCCTGCCCTGCCAAACCCTGGCTTTGGCAGTGACCAGGGAATCATATCCAGCACCTCCCAGATGGACTTTGTGGCATAGAGGCATCTGATGTGTGGCAGGTGGTTTGCGTTGGGTTTGGGTTTTTCTTGGTGGTGGGGACAAGGTTGTGGGACCCTGCGTGAGGCGGGTGCAAGAACACAACCAAGCACCCACCTGTGGGATCACTGGTGTTGGGCTGGCCTTGAGCATGTGCCAGCCCAGCCCAGCCATCCCTGGTGCAGTGGGCTCGGGTGGGATTTACCCCAGCAGCCAGGTCCCATTTGGTCAGGAGCTATGGTCCCTTTAACCCCCAGGTTAGTAAGTTGTTCTCTCAAAGTTCAATGTGCGTGTAAACTAGATTAAAGTAGCCTTTTTTAATAAAAAGAAGACTAGTCTGCATCTGGTGCTTGTGTGAAGTGCCCCCTTGGCAAATAAGGGGAGGGGCAGAAGGCCAGGAAGCCTAGGGCAGGGCTGGTGACATATAGGGGTGTCTCTGGTGCATCCCCTGGTGTGGTGCCAAGCCCCGTGGTGGTTCCTGAGAGGTGTGTGGGTGCAGTGGGAGCTTTTCAGACTCTGGGGATTCCTGGCAGCTGAGGGCTGGCCAGAGCCAGGTTGATGACTGTGGTGGAAGCACTGACACAAAGGCAGGCACGTCCTGGGGAGGTCCTGCTGTGCTATGGGCTGTACCCTCCGAGAAGGAGCCCTGCCAGCACCAGCACTTTTTCTCCCCTTGCTGCAGCCTGAGCCCCATTGCCAGGACCCCAGGTCTCCTCCAGCTCCATCCCATGCTCCCCTCGAGGCAGTGGGTATAATCTGGCTCCCATGCCCTCTGTCAAACCTTTCTCTGTCTTGCATGTCCCTGGGATCCACTCTGCCACAGGGAACTGTCACAATAAATGCGCTGTAAATCTCTGGCGAGTATCTGCTCTCCTCTCTCCAGAGCCAGCAGGCAGGGAAACCGCCTGTTGAAACATGCTATTATTGTCTTATATGATGGGGTTGTGCAAATTCTTGCTTTCAAAGCCGTCCAAGGGTGGGCGGCCCAGCCGGAGCCTTTCTGCCCAGCAGTGGAGCTGGATGGTGCTGGCCCCAGGCAGAGCCCAGGGAGGTTCATGTGGGTCAGAGTAGAGCCCTGGGAGGTTTGTGTGGGTCCTGTGGCCATTACATGTGGTCAGCTCCAGGGATGTGGCGTACCATGGCTCCCAGGGCTGGTGCTGGAGGGGATGGGACACTGGGACCCCTTTGACCATCATCACATATCTGAAGTTTGTGGCTGTGCTCTTCCTCTGGGCTGAGATGGGAAATAGAGGCTCATGCAGGGGAAGTGCTCCCATTCTCAGCTGGCTGTCCCAGGCAGGGCTGACTTTTCCATGTGGCTCAGCCGCCTCAGTGTGACAAGCCCTGTCTCTGTTTCCACAGGACTGCTGACATGCCGGCCACCCCCAGACCAACCCTGCTGCTGCTGCTGCTGCTGCACATCCCGCAGGCTGCAAGAGCCCAGGTCAACCCTGGTAAGTGACCAGGTGGCACCAGGTGGCTGCAGGTGCCATGAGGGGCATTTCCCTGGTCTGTGCTCCTGCCAGGATGTCCAAGTTTGCGCTCATCTCCATCACCTCTGGGAGCAGTATGTGACGGCCTGCCATGCCTGGGCACACACTGCTGTCCTGCAAGTGGCTTGGCCCCGGCAGTGACCCAGAGAGCTCCCTCTCTGTGCCACGGGCACTGTCCTACCCCCATCAGTTAGTGGGATACTGGGGCAAAGGCAAAGCACTGCAGATGGAGCCCTTCCAGCTCTTCCCCACTGGGGGTCATTGAGCCTGCTCGGTTTTATGCTGCCGGGTGCCAGGGCATTGTTTTCTGGTGCTGTGTTGTGCTTTCTTTGGTGGTTTTGCAGCAAACCAAGGCTGGCTTTAGTGAAGTGGCTTGACCGGGTGCCTGGCTTCTACTTAGAAACCACAACACTGTGCTGGTCGTCATCGGGAGAAGCGTGTTTAGGTGGCTGTTTCTGCAGGGCTCAGCCCCATCCTGTGTTGCAGGGATGAGCACAGTCCAGGCTCCTTCAGCATGCCAGGGTTTCCCAGGGTCATCCCTGTAACAAGTCCCTTCGAAGTCTTGTTCCATCCGTGGGAAGAGTTCACTGGGTCTTCCCCAGAGGCTTCATAGTGCTTACTTAGGGAGGCAATCCTGTTTCTCCTGCAGACATCTAGGCCTGGCAGCACTGGCCAGGATCATTATTACCTAGAGCAAAGGAGCTGAGCTGGCTCCACGTTCGTCAAGAATTAAATGAGAATTCAGTGAGAGCTGCGCTTTGCAGAGCATCACAAGCGGGAGACCTGGAGACAAGAGATGCTCCCACTGCGCCAACACTCATGATGAAGATGTGCTCATTCCTCTGTCTAATGCAGAAGATGGTCCCAGGGATGGTGGCATGCTGGGATGAGTGTTCCTTGCCAGTGCAGCACCAGGCGAACCGGGGGCCGTGGGGGTAGGAGGCGGCCTGGGCACAGCATCCTGCTGGTCCCTGCCTCCCCGGTGCGGGTGTTTGCTCGGGGTGGCGTGTGGAGGGAGTGCGGTGGGCTGGAGCCAGCGGCCAGACAGTAAACACAGCCAAACAAGCCGGCCTTTCAGCAGTGCTCTTGGCAGCCAGGCGTGAAAAAATAACTCCTGGGAAGCAGCGTGGATGTGGTGCTGGGGGGAGCCGGCTGCCACTCGGGGACGCAGCCTGCCTGCCACACCAAGTACTTTTCCACTCGCAGCCAGGGTGGGAGCAGGGCTGGTGATGGGAACTGAGGGGTCAGCAGGGAAGGTGAGTGTCCACCTTTGTCACTTGTTCCCCGAGGCAGGTGGGGGGAGCAGTGGGGCAGCACGGCACAGTTGCTGCAGGTGAGTTCTTTGGACGAGTGGCCTCTGGAGTGAGCTTTCTGGGTTCCCCCAGAACAAAGAGCACGTGAACAGCAGTGCCAGCTCACAGGCTCTCTACCGCAGCCAAGATGCCTGCCAGCAGGACTGATAGGGTCTCAAGGGACAGGGCCTGGTGTGCCTATTAGCCCTCGGAGCACTGCCTCCCCCTGCTCCTTCTTCACTTTGAGCTGGGCTGGCATCCACTTCTGGCTAGCAGCACCAACATCAGGCAGGTATTGCCTTGGCAGGACCACCCCATCCTGCTTCGTCCTCTCTGTAAGCCAGAGGGATGGAGAGTGCTGTGCCACAGGGCTGCAGTGCCTGCAGTGTGGTGGATGTGCCCCAGCCCGTGCCATTCTCAACACGTATCTGGGCTGGGGAAGTGCCTGCTCAGTGCCCTGCTGGTCTCGTTACAGCGGTGTGTCGGTACCCCTTGGGAATGTCGGGCGGGCACATCCCCGACGAGGACATCTCTGCCTCCAGCCAGTGGTCCGAGTCCACAGCTGCCAAGTACGGCCGGTGAGTGAGGGGACCCTCCTGCAACAGCCAAGGCAGGGTCTGGGCTACCCCGGAGGGGAGAAGGGGGATGTGGGGCTGGCTTTGACTGCCTGCCAACAACTCCTTCGCTCTGAGTTCACAGGCTGGACTCGGAGGATGGTGATGGAGCCTGGTGCCCTGAGACTGCAGTGGAGCCAAATGACCTGAAGGAGTTCCTGCAGATTGACCTGCACGCCCTGCACTTCATCACACTGGTGGGCACCCAGGGGCGCCACGCCGAGGGCCATGGCAATGAGTTTGCCCCCATGTATAAGATCAAGTACAGCCGAGATGGCACCCGCTGGATCTCTTGGAGGAACCGGCATGGGAAGCAGGTGAGGAGGAGGGTGAGTGCTGCACCAGGTGGTGGATGAGAAGGCTCCTCCTGCCCATCCCCACCACGCTTCTCTCTCCCCAGGTGCTGGATGGAAACACCAACCCCTATGACATCGTCCTCAAGGACCTGGAGCCTCCCCTCATCGCCCGCTTTGTCCGATTCATCCCCGTCACTGACCACTCCATGAGTGTCTGCCTGCGGGTGGAGCTCTACGGCTGCGTCTGGCTGGGTGGGTGGTGCAGTCTTGTGCTTCTTCCTCTGTCCCCAGAGCCCAGCGAGGGTGCTGGCCGTCCCACTGGGGGCTGTCTGTCCCACTGGGGGCTGGCAGGGCTTTGGTATTGGCAGGGTGTCCACCTACTCACCCTCCCCTCCTTGCAGATGGGCTGGTGTCCTACAACGCACCAGCCGGGCAGCAGCTCATCCTTCCCGGGGGCACCGTCATCTACCTGAATGACTCGGTGTACGATGGGGCGTTCGGGTACAGGTGAGGGCTGGGTACCACACTGGGCAGGAGGGGTTGGGGCTGCTTCTTCCCTGCGTTGTCAGGCTGATGTGCTGATGCTCAGCAAAGCAAATGCTTGGGGTCTCCCTGAAGCGGGGGACACGGCCAGCTTGGGGAGGATGCACGTCATGAGGGGAACAGTATGATGGAGCCTCTTGGATTTACATAAGCAGCACCACACCTTCAGCACCCCACAGCCTTTTCCAGAGAGAACATCAATAACAAAACCCCCTCCTGAGTGTCCCCAGGGGCTGTGAGGAGCTGCTGGGGGAGTGCTGGGTGGTGGCAGGTTTGTGGGGTTGGCAAGTCACACTCCCTTTCCCCCTCACATGTGCCAGCATGACAGAGGGCCTGGGCCAGCTGACGGACGGGGTGTCGGGGCTGGACGACTTCACGCAGACCCACGAGTACCACGTCTGGCCGGGCTATGACTACGTGGGCTGGCGCAACGAGAGCACCACTGGCGGCTACGTGGAGATCACCTTCGAGTTCGACCGCATCAGGAACTTCACTGCCATGAAGGTCTGCACACCCCCTGCCCTGTCCCCCGCCCCTGTCCCCCGCTCTGTGGCCGTGCTGACAGGCTGACCCACAGGTCCACTGCAACAACATGTTCATCAAAGGGGTGAAGATCTTCAAGAAGGTGCAGTGCTACTTCCGCGCCGATGCCAGCGAGTGGGAGCCCAGCGCTGTCTCCTCGGTGCCGGTCGTGGATGACGTGAACCCCAGCGCCCGCTTCGTCACCGTGCACCTGCTCCACCGCATGGCCAGTGCCATCAAGTGCCAGTACTACTTCGCTGACACCTGGATGATGTTCAGTGAGATCACCTTCCAGTCAGGTACCCATTGTCATGAGGCCCGTGGGGACCAGACCCTGCTGAGGCGGGGGTTCAAGGAGAGGGTGGGGCTGTGGGGCACCCCAAGCCCCCACGCTGATGCTCTCCTCTCTTCCCTTGCCAGATGCAGCCATGTACAACAACTCGGTACCCCCCGCCGAGGCACCCGTGGTCCCCACCACTTACGGTAAGGCATTGTAGTGAGTTCGACCCTGGCCCGGATTTCAAATAACCACCAAAAACCGCTGCATTCCCCCTCCCTCTGCATCTGCAGAGAGGAGAGGATAAAACCACTAGGGATTCCCTGAATAGAGATAAGAGCTGGGAGATTTGCGTGGGGGTAGAACTGAATTTTATTGCTAACAGGATAGAAACTATAGAGTGAAAAATAAAATAGTCTTAAACAAACACCTTTCCCCCACCTCTCATTCCTCCATGTTCTCCCTCCTCCCCCCCAGCAGTGCAGGGGGACGGGGACGGGGACAGGGAGGGCCCAGTCAGTTGTTACTTCTGCTGCTGTTAAAGTGAGTCCATCTCTTGGACAGCTGCTCTTCCCGTTCTGCTGTCCTGTGTCCCATTCTACTCCTCCGTGGGGGTGCAGGGGGGTCTCTGCACTCCGATGGTCCTCTATGGGCTGCAAGGGGACAACTTGCTTCACCATAGTCTTCACCACGGGCTACAAAGGGGCTCATGGCTTAGTTCTTGCCCTGTTCCCATGGGGTCCCTCCCACGGGAGACAGTCCTTGACAGACCTCTCCAGCGTGAGTCGAACCCTTCTCCATGGGGTGCAGTTCTTCACAGATATGCTGCACTGACGTGGGTCCCCCACAGGGCCACAAGTCCTACCTGAGAAAAACTTCCTCCAGAGTGGGTTTTTCTCTTCATGGGCCACAGGTCTCCTGCAGGAGTCTGCTCCATCCTTGGGCCTCTCAGGGGGTCACAGCCTCCTTCATTTAACCACCAGTTTCAGCGTGGGCTCTTCCATGAGCTGCAAGGGGGGGGGTCTCCACACCCCAGTGGTCTTCCACCAGCGGCAGGGGCCTCAGTTCTCAGTCTTTCCCCTGCTGGAGGGGGAGAGGGAAGCCCCCTGGGCGCCTCCTCCCACCCTGTGCTGCTCTGTCCTTGGAGTCTGCTTGTTATCGCATGTTCTCCTCCGCTCTTCTCCAGGGTGGAATTTGTTCTGCTCAACAGCCTTCTCTTCCTCTGTTCTTAAATGTGTTATCACAGAAGCACATATCATTGGCTCTCTCTTGGCAGGAAACCCCTCCTGGAGCTGGCTATCACTGGCTCCTCATAGGGCAGTGAAACTTCCAGCAGCTTCTACCTGAACTCACCTTATAGCCCCCCCCGCTACTAAACCCCGTGACAGGCACTCAAAGCGTGTCGGCCTGTGATGGGTGGGGGGTGCTCTGGGAGGCAGGGGGTCTCCCCACACACCAGTGTGACCAGCTCTTGCTGTGCCATTCTCCTGCCAGACCCCACGCTCAAGGTAGACGACAGCAACACGCGCATCCTGATCGGGTGCCTGGTGGCGATCATCTTCATCCTGGTGGCCATCATTGTCATCATCCTGTGGCGGCAGTTCTGGCAGAAGATGCTGGAGAAGGTGGGCAAGCACGGGGTGGCTGCTGAGGTGCTCCAGGGCAGCAGACTCATCTGGTTCTTCTGGAAGCTCAGTACAGAGAAAGCAGATTTCATGCAAGGGCTGATGCTCCCCTCTCCTCCTCAGGAAGACTGCGATTTGCACCCATCTCTCAAGCAAGGGGATTTAGCTGAGCAGGGTGGTTGCTTTGGGGCCTGCCTGCCTCCATGCCTCTGTCCTGAAGGTGATCTGGAGAAGAGGAGCCTGGGGGGGCGGGTCTCACCACAGCTGCCACCAAACGAAGGGCAGTCACTGAAGTGATGGAGCAAAACTCTCCTCTGTAGAGGTAGAAAAAAAAAAGGGGGAAATGTGAGGACAAACCCAGGCGGGTGCTGAATCCCTGGGGCAGGGCACCAGAGGAGTGGTTTGGGCACAGCACTGATACCATGGAACAAAAGAGACCCCATGCTGTGGAGAACCTCATCTCTCTCCTCCCTTCCCCCCTCTCACAGGCATCGAGGAGGATGCTGGATGACGAAATGACCGTCAGCCTCTCCCTGCCCAGTGAATCCAGCATGTTCAACCACAACCGCTCCTCCTCCTCCAGCGAGCAGGAGTCCAGCTCCACCTATGACCGCATATTCCCCCTGGGGCCTGACTACCAGGAGCCCTCCCGCCTGATCCGAAAGCTGCCCGAGTTCACCTCTGGGGAGGAGGACACAGGTGAGAGCTGGGACACCCTGCGTGCTCGGAGCCATCTACCACGCACTGAGGCTACTGCAGCCCCTCTCCCCAGCCCCAGGTTTTGGCCAATCTCCAAACATTTTGGCACTGAGGGAAGAGGTCGAACAAGCTCTTGTGCATCCCATGTGGAGGTCACACAAAGCCTGTGACAGAGAGCCTTCACTGAAATCCACTGCCAGACTGAGCTGTGTCCCACTATCATCCTTGGGATGCTCTGGCATCTCTTTCTCAGTGATCCGGAGGTTGGGCACTGATCCCTTCTCATCTGGTGCTCAGGGCTGGATCAGTGTGTTTGTTGGTGACTGTGAAGGAGTCGACCATCCTGCGATTCTTGCAGGAACCCAGCTGTGCTGGGGCAGCGCGGGGGCTCTGGGGAGGACAGGGGTGGAGGAGAAGCCAGTGGCTGGAGTGGGAGCAGCCCCCAGGCAGCAGAGGGTGCAAGGCAGGACACCCATGGTAGGGCTGGCCCCGCTGTGTCCCCCCAGGCTGCAGTGGCCCCATGAAGCCGTCCCAGGCCAGCGTCCCTGAGGGAGTCCCGCACTATGCTGAGGCCGACATCGTGAACCTGCAGGGCGTGACCGGCGGCAACACCTACTCAGTGCCGGCCCTCACCATGGACCTGCTCTCCGGCAAGGATGTGGCTGTTGAGGAGTTCCCCAGGAAGCTCCTGACCTTCAAGGAGAAGTTGGGGGAAGGCCAGTTTGGGGAGGTGAGTGGGAACTGCACCTGCTCTGAGCAGGGCTCAGGCAAAGCTCTTCCCATCTCCCAGGGGCTGAGGGAGACTGTCAATCAGCGGAGGTAACGGCTGCCTCTTGCTCCCCCAGGTTCACCTCTGCGAAGTGGAGGGGATGGAGAAGTTCACAGAGAAGGACTTTGCCCTGGAGGGCTTGGATGGCAGCTCTGACTGCCCCGTGCTGGTGGCTGTGAAGATGCTGCGAGCAGATGCCAATAAGAACGCCAGGTATAGGGCTGGGGGATGCACACACCCTGGCATGGCCCCCCATGTAGAACTGCACCAGGAGAGCTGGGAAGCTTGGAAAGCACCCCTGCCTTCAGCAGCCAGGCACTCAGTGCAGCTGCAAGGACCCCACGTCTGAGCTGTCTGGGGATTCTGGGCTGTCAAGTGGCAGAATTCTTAATCCTAACCAGCCCCCCAGTGCCTATTTCCCTGCCATGGCCCCCCTGCAGCCATGCGTGGATCAGCCCTGAGCTCCCCCTCACGGCATCCAGTCCCAGGGGAGTCCCAATCCCACGAGGTTTGGGTGGGTGGGTGTCACGCTTGGCCAGTCTGTGGACACCTCTGTGCCCCTCTGGGTCTGTCTATCCGATCTGTGTGGTTTCTGTTCCGGAAAGGAATGATTTTCTGAAGGAAATCAAGATCATGTCGCGGCTGAAGGACCCCAACATCATCCGGTTGCTGGCGGTGTGCATCACGGATGACCCGCTGTGCATGATCACCGAGTACATGGAGAACGGAGACCTCAACCAGTTCCTGTCCCGCCAGCAGGCAGGCGGCCCCCCCGCCGGCCACGCGCCCACCGTCAGGTAACGCTGCCGGGACGGGCCGGGGTTGGGCAGGGCTGCGTGCTCCCGGCACCCTGCCCGGCTGGGGGACACCCTGCTCAGGGCTGCGTACGCCCTGGCTGCCATCCTTCCCAGCGCCTCAGCCCTCCCTTGTCCTCCCGGCAGTGACCTGCGTTTCATGGCCACCCAAATAGCCTCCGGCATGAGGTACCTCTCCTCCCTCAACTTCGTGCACCGAGACCTGGCCACGCGCAACTGCCTGGTGGGGAAGCAGTACACCATCAAGATTGCCGACTTTGGCATGAGCAGGAATCTCTACAGCGGGGACTACTACCGCATCCAGGGGCGGGCGGTGCTCCCCATCCGCTGGATGTCCTGGGAGAGCATCCTGCTGGTACACAGGGGCTGGCTGGGTTGCTCTGACAGACACTGACACGGCTCTGGGGATTCTCACTGTTTTGTTTCCTTGGGCTGGGGGGTGCACAAGGGATGGGGAGACCTCTGCTCCCTGCAGTCCAGATTTGGGGTGAAGCAAGTGAAAAGCAGGAGCAGTAGCAGCTTTTCATGGTGGGCTGTGGGGACTGTGGTGATTTTTGATGTCCCAGGGTAGTACATCCTTTAAGCAGGATGCCTGACGTTTTCTCCTGGCCGTGGTCAGACATGGAAGATGGAGAAGGGTTGCTTTTTGCCTTTGCAGGGAGCTGGGTCCTAGTCAAGCCCCAGGCCTCAGAGCAGTCACTGCCAGCCAAACCTGGAGCTCACCAGGCTCTGGCCCCAGAGAGAAGGTCTGTAAGACCAAGCACCCCTCTGGGCCCACATCTGGAAACTGAAGCATCCAGAAAGAGGTTTTGAACTCTGAGCGCCCAGGGCTTATGGAGCAGGACGGGGTAGTGCCCATGCCTGACCCCCACTCTGCTCCCTCTGGCCAGGGCAAGTTCACGACGGCCAGTGATGTGTGGGCGTTTGGTGTGACGCTGTGGGAGACCTTCACACTCTGCCGGGAACAGCCCTATTCCCAGATGTCTGACGAGCAGGTCATCGAAAACACCGGCGAGTTTTTCCGGGACCAGGGCCGGCAGGTAGGGTTGGGATGGGATGGGATGGGATGGGATGGGATGGGATGGGATGGGATGGGATGGGATGGGATGGGATGGGATGGGATGGGATGGGATGGGATGGGACAGGCAGTACTGTGCCTGAAATATTAGAGACTTGGGGAGAGACTGCAAGGTGACTAGATAGGGAGCTTGGCTGTGGGGCAGTTATGGGATGGGAACTCCTCTGGAAAGAAGCCCTGGTGATGGGCTTGGCATTGCAAACTCTGAACTTTACCCAGTCCAAGCTACCACTTGCTTGCTGACTCAGCTTCAGCATTCAGCCAGCCTGGGAGACAGAAGCAGGTGTCCCCAGGCCTCTCACTGTGCCACCTGGAGGTCCCCTCGCCCCTGGGGACACAGCGGCACAGCCCCCCACCCTGGGGCATGGAGACATGGAGCTCCCTGAGAAATGGGACTCTCCTGGAGCAGTTTGCATGCTTGTTTCTGTGGCAGTAACTCTCTCCCTTTGCCATCTCTGCTGTTTGTTTTGCAGACCTACCTTCCCCAGCCTGCACTGTGCCCTGACAGAGTCTATAAGCTAATGCTCAGCTGCTGGAGACGGGACACCAAAGATCGTCCCTCCTTCCAGGACATCCATCGCCTTCTCCAAGAGTCAGATGGTGAAGAATGACCCTTGGCTCCCCCCAAGCCAGGTCCCCATCCCTCCCCGTCCCCAGAGGAGCCCCATATACAAACCGAAGCCACTTCACTCGGACTCAGCAATAAACCCCAGGAAGCTGGTCTTGTTCTCATTGTACAGTGAAGCCTCAGAGGAGAGCCCCAAGGACAGCAAAGAGAGCCACGACGTGGGACGACTCAGGCCTCCTGCTCGCTTGCAGACCTGGGCGCAGGAGCAGCGCGGGCTGGGATGAGGGTTATTTATTGACGCAGCATGTTCTTGGTGGCAAGGACCAGGACAGAGCGGCTTCTCTTCCCCGACTGGAGGGGAGGAAGGGCAAAAAGCTGGACTTTCTCTGTGAGGAAGCTCTCAGCCCACATGCAGGGCAGGTGCCTGGGGAAGGGATATGCGGGGATATGTGCCTGCTGGAGCAGGGACCGACCAGCAGCCGCTACCTGTTTGAGGAGGAGCTGGGACCTGCCACCAGCTCGCAGCGGGCTGTGCAATTACAGGGTGAAAAGAAACACTCTCCAGACGTTTGGGGCTTTGGACATGCCTCATGGAGAGGCTGGAAGCACCATCGCTGCTGGCCAGATGCCAGTTGCACAGGGAGAAGCCTGACAGCACTCCCAGCACCTCACCCTGCTGCTGGAGCAGGCAGCATGCTCAGCCGTGGCTGCTCTGTGTCAGCCAGGAAGGAGCAGGCATTGCCGAGGGGATATCCCCTCATGGACCACAGCCACTCCGGAGCAGCTCAACTGCCCATGAAATGCATTTTGGATACCCTAAGGGGTGATGCATGGCAACTGGCAGCAGGATGTCAGCACCTTTCACTTCCACGGGGAAATCTCCAGGGCCTCCTCTCCCAGGCTTAACCCACATCTTCACCTGTCAGGAGAGGAAGATACATAGCAGAGCATCATTGGCTGCTGCCTGATGCCCATGCCTGCTACAGCCCATGGGCATGGAGCTCTCCCTGGCTCTCAGCTTGGGATCACAGTTCAGTTGAAGTACCTGGCTGGACTCTGCCACCCTGAGCCTCCCACAGCAGTGTGGCACCAATCCATCCTCCCTGATCCGGCAGCATCATGAGCAAACTGGGCAGGTGTCAAAGCCATGTGCCTCCAGGAGCCCTGGCAGGTTACCGGCTATGCCCCAAAATCGGACCCTCCTGCAGCTGGACAGGAGGAACTTTGTACTTAAAGGGTACATGGACCCCTCCATACTGTTGTATGCATTAGTTCACCACCATCAGTCACTCGTGGCACAGTTCCCAGTATTCCATTGCTAAGGCATGTATATATTCAGTAGATGCACCTATATGTAGGGGCAAACCCGCTGAAGAGACATTTGGTATGTGAATCTCGTTGTATGGTTTGCTTGCGGCACCTCCAGGGGCAGCTCAGCTCAGCTCACCTCCTCCATGGGCACCCCAGCGCTGGGGGGCTCTGGGGGTGCGCTCTGCAGCCTGGGATGTGGGGCGGGAAGAGCTGGGGCAGCGCACACAAGTAATCAGCCTAAGGGATGGAGGAAGGATGCTGAAGAGACTGGCCGGCTGAGCTGCACCAGTTGTCCATCTCCTCGGGTGACAGGGTGCTCTGAGGCTCAGCATCCATGTCAGGACACTCCACCAGCAGGGATCGAGGCAGGACAGAGGGGAGGGCAGGGATGGTTAGCTGTGCTCTAAAGAGGGGCTGGCTGGTCTCCCCACATGTGCTCCTCGTGGCTGTGGCAGAGGAGATCTCATCCCTGCTGAGCATGTCGAAGACAAGGACAGGCTTTGCTCATGCCATGGCATTGGTATCCCTCTGCCCCTCCCCTCAGATGCCACCTCCTGCTCAGGGTGCGTTGTGGCCATCCCAGCCCTGTCTCACCAAACTGGGAGCAGGGAGCACTGGGCCAGGCAAGGGCACATCTGCAGGTCCCACCGCCCCGGGGACGGTGCCTGGGCATTCTGCACAGCCCTGGGTCAGAGAGCACGTTGGGGTGTCTGGGGGGCAGGTGTGGGAGGCTGGTGTGTCCATCCCCTGCTCCAGCTGGGACATTGCCAGGAGCAGCGCTGCACCTGAGGTCTCCCGGAGGGACCTGCGTGCCCAGACCTCGCTCCCTGCCACAGCAGCACCGGGAAAAACAGGGACCTAGGGGCGTTTCTTCTGGGCTGCAAAACGTCCCTCGGTGGCAAAGGAGGGGGTGGCAGAGCAGGGCGTCCCTGCGGCACCTGCGGGGCACGAGGGGGCTCCCCTTGGTCGGGAAGGCAAGGCAAGACACGGCAAGGCAAGGCAAGGCAAGGCAATGCAGGGCAGAGCAGAGCAAGGCAAGGCAAGGCAAGAGCAGCGGGAGGACCAATACAGCTCGCAGGAGTGGGCGTGGCCCGCGCAGCGTGGGCGTGACCAGCACGCCTGTGGGCGGGGTCAGAGGGCGTATCCCCCTGTTGCCCCGCCCTCTGCGCTCGGCTCACTGTCACGCCACCGGTGGTATGGGCCCCGCCCCCTCACCGAGAGCCGATTGGCGGGCGGGGCTGGGCGGGTCGGGTCACGCCCCTTCTCCCTCCGCCGATTGGCTGCGGCGGCGGGGCGGGGCGGGGCCGCGGCGCGGGCAGCGGTTATAGCGCGGAGGGGCGGCGGGCGCGGGGTAGACATGGAGCGCGTGGTGCTGGTGACGGGGGCGAGCGGGTGAGCGCCGGGCCGGGCCGGGCCGGGCCGGGCCGGTTGGGTTTGGTTTGGTTTGGTTTGGTTTGGTTTGGTTTGTCTTGTCTTGGTTTGTCTTGTCTTGCTTTGCTTTCCTTTCCTGTGCCTTGCCTGTGTCTAACCCCGTCCCGTTTGCAGCGGCGTGGGGCTGGCGCTGTGCCAGCGGCTGCTGGAGGAGGATGGCCGCATCCACCTGTGCATCGCGTGCCGCAGCGTGCAGAAGAGCGAGGCCACGCGGGACCTCATCCTGGCCACCCACCCCGCCGCCCAGGTCTCTACTGTGGAAGTGGACCTGGGCAACCTGGCTTCCGTCCTGCGTGCCGCCCAGGAGCTCCGCTGCAGGTATGGGGGTCTCAATCCTCTGCCCCGCCGGACTCCTGCCTGTAGCCCACCTCCCGGACCCCTCTGTCCCAGCCCTAGTCCTGACTCCCGTGCTCTTCTCCGTGCAGGTTTCAGCGCCTGGACTTTGTCTACCTCAACGCTGGGATCATGCCCAACCCACAAGTGAACTTCAAGGCCCTCTGGCACGGTTTCCTCTCTGGGTAGGAGATGTTTTGGGAGTGGGTTCCAGCAGGGGCTTGTGGGAAGCCTGGGGTGCTGTCACAGCAAAGATGTGGCCTTGAGTCTGGGGCTGAAGACCCTGTCTCCCTTCCCTGATGTGACACAGAACACATCCCAGTGGGATGCACAGTCTTGCTTGGGGTGGGCTTGGGAGCTGAGTGGAGTGCTGGGGTAGTCCAAGGCACCCAGTGCTGCTTCTGATCCCAGGTGTGAGGCCCACTGGGTGCAGGGGGAGGGCAAGAGGTCACCTGAAGCCTGCAGTCCCTGGCACTGTGTGAGAAATGCTGCTGTGTTGCTGGGGAGGTGAAGTTGGGTCTTCTTACTGTTGTTTTGATCCCACGTGGGTTTTTGTAGTTGTTCACAGCTGTGGATCACGGTATTTTCTGAAGCTAATGGTGGGTATAAGCATCACTACTCTGTCAGCAACACAGGGAAGCTGAGCTGGGGAGCACAGCGACTTGTGTTGAGTCTAATACAGCTGTTGGGGTGTTGAGCATAGAGGCCAAACTGGTTTCCTTGCCTGCATTAGACATGGCCCCAGGGCTTACCTCCATGCTGGATCTTGATTTTGTTAATTGAGCGTGAAGTGGAAGAGCAAGGTTTTTTTAATGGTACCTTACTGTGGTGAAGTGAAGGAAGGGACAAATCTTCTCTGGTCTAGTCAGTTTGGAGACAGTAGGAGCTGTGACTTTTCCATCTCATTTTTTCGTGGATTGATAGAGCCCTTGAAGGTGAAACTAGAGAGTCTGTGTGGAGCCTGTGGGGTGGGGGGTACTTCTGAAGGACTGAAGTGGGGGCTCAGTCTGAAGTAGGTGGCTTCTGGCAGTGTTCCTTGCTAATTCCTGTCCTTGGTTTCCAGGAAGATGCTTCACATGCTGACCACTGCTGAAGGCATAATGACCCAGACGGACAGGCTGAATGGAGATGGACTTCAGGAGGTGTTTACTACCAACCTCTTCGGGCACTTTGTGCTGGTGAGGCTGCATATGAGGGTCGAGTCCTTTCTCTGGTGTTTGATGTGGGTAGGGATGGGTCCAGGCAGTCCTGGTGAATCGGTTTGGATGCTGATGCAGGATGCAGCCTGACAGATAGAGGATGACAGGGCAAAGGCCTTGAGGTTTGTTTAAATGGCAATAAATGTGATTGTTGTTGCAAGGGTTAATATAATTTTGAGGTTATTTTAGTGAGCCAGCAGATAGAGGTAAATCACCTGTAGTTCTCTGTCCAGGGTAAATACTAAGGCTTGGCTGTATTAAATTCCAAGGTGCTCAACTGAGCTTTTAAAGAGAACGACAGCTGCTTTTAAATGTTCCTGGTGCACCCTGGCCTGAAGTTACACCTGAGAAGTGCCTCCTGGCTAGTCTAGTGAGGGCTGGCTGAGAAAGCTGAGATAAGCTCACAGGTTTAAAGTACTGTAAAGCCATGCCCTAACGCTGGAAAATTGCTGTGTTCAATAAGCTAACATTTCTTTTTCAGGTTCGTCAGCTTCAGTCTCTACTCTGTGGTAACGAGAAGCCCTCACGACTGATCTGGACCTCCTCCAGCAATGCCAGGGAGTCTGCCTTCAGCCTTTCTGACTATCAGCATGCCAAGGGGCAGGAATCATACAGTTCCTCCAAATATGCTACTGACCTGACAAGTGTGGTTCTGAACAGGAGATTTAATAACCAGGTGCTGATGGGGTTTGTCTTTCTGAAAAAAAAACAACTAATGAGCTCCTTCTGTTTGTAATTATCATTACATTGTTGTTACCTACTTGCATTCATTCACTCAGAGCAACCTGGTACATTCCTTAATGCACATGTAAGAACAAAACGTGGCTGAGGTTGAACTGGTGGTGTAGGTGGTGGAGAATCTGCCGAAGAGATTTCTTCTGGGGTTCTAAAACCAGAAGATTTTAGGAGCGGTCGCTGCCTTGCAAGCTCTGTCTCTTTAGACCAAAGAATTGGTCTTAAAGAGCAAAGAGCCTCTACTTTTTTTTGGGTGTCCCTGCCTATCAGAACACTGCTCTGGCAGTGTTGCCTGCAAAGCACCTGAGGTAACCTTTGGTCTGAGTGGGCTGTCATTTGTGGGATGTCTGCTGTGGCTGCTGAGCTGCAGGGAGACTACACTGTGAAGCTTCATCTTCTATCCCATGGGCGTGTCATGAGCACAGATTTAACACCAGCATCTCCAATTTGAACCTCTTAAAAATCACTGCCTCTAATCACTAGTAAATTACGAGAGGAGAGCATTTATTATCTGGTCTCTATACTCACCCTCACTTTCTTGCTATGGAGTACAGGAAGGGAAGGAGTATGATTCTTTAACTGTTGTTAATTCTTTAACTGTTGTGTAATTGCACACTGACTTGGTTTCTTTTCCACAGGGTCTGTATTCCAGTGTTGTTTGTCCTGGTCTCGTTATGACTAACATGACCTACAGGATTTTGCCAATTTTTCTGTGGAAGCTGTTAATGCCCATCATGTGGTTGGTGAGTGGATTTCCTGGGTGGTTTTGGGCTGAGGTAGCCCTGCTATGGTACATTTCACTGCAAGTGATGTACAGCATGATTCTGGCTCCTTGCTGCCTGTGCTCTTCCTCTTGCCGAGCTGGGCTGGCTGATCCCTCTGCGAACCTTCTCTTTTTGGGGCCCCAATTTCCAAGCTGAGTATGGAGGTTTGGTGCTGGACAGCACTGTGCATAGAGCCAGGGTTCAGCCCTAGCAGTGTTCATCAAGTCTCCCCTTGGAAGGTTTGCCAGGCTGCTTGGGCTTGTGAAATACCATTACTGTGGTGGCAGCAGAGCTCAGGACAACACTTGGTCCCTGTGCTTTGAAATGCTGTTTGTTTTCTAGAGCAGGCTGTTTTTCAGTGTTGTTCTTTCCATCCCTCTAGAAGGCAGCGTTTCTTTCTTTGTTTCTCTCCGTACCTCTGGAAAGCAAACCCTCCTGCTTTCTATTGCCTCTTTCCCTGCTTCCCCAAAACTTTCCTTGCCTTTCTTCCTCTGGGCTTCATCTTTTCAGGTTCACTGCAGTTCTGTCTCTGAAGGCTGCCTGCTCTGAGCCTTGATGCTCTTATTGCAAGACCTGCCTTTCAGCTTAAGCTGCCCCAGTTGTAGCAGCTGATCCTGACAGATCACGTTTCTCCTGGCAGCAGAGAGGCAATGCCTTCTCAGTTGTCCTCAACACTGGCAGTAGTGCACTTCCCCTTTGCCTCCTGCTATTTGTGCTCTTGAGACCACTGAAGAAGAGGCACCTGCAAGGCACGTGTGGCCCCTTGCCTCCTGCCATGAGGTGAGCTCTGTGTGAGAGCATGGAGCTTGCTGACCTGCTGGGTAGCTCCAGAAAATAGTTTGTGGTGATAAAGGGATGCTTTGATCATTGTGTGATATTACCTGTAGTCAACTTTGAGAAGATTTCTACTACTGGTAGATTATCTGGAGTATCTGGGCTGTGCAGGGCTTGTCGAACAAACCTTGGATCACAATACAGATTCTGTCATGTGCTTCTTTTCCCCTCAGATCCGATTTTTTGCCAAGACTTATACTCTGACACCATATAATGGAGCAGAAGCTCATGTAAGTAGTTCAGAACTTGATTTTGGGTAGCTCTTCCAGGGTCTGCTGGCTTGAGCAAAGAGCCTCTCAGGAAGGCTGGTGGTTGGGTGCTGTATTTGACCCCCCAGTAATGTACAGCACTGAGTGCTGGGGGACCAGCTGTCACTGGGGCTGATCTGCCAGGTGGTGCTTTATGACCTTCATCCAGTGCCCATAAAATAAATGATTTTGGAAAAACACTATTCCTTCCGTCTCCTGTCGGGGAGATTAACATGCATGCACAGGGGATGGAGGTGGGTGGCGGGGGGCACAGCAGGAGCACTTTTAGCCATGCTGAACTGCTTTGGCATAAATGTGGGTTCCTGTTGGCTCATGTAGGCCACAGGTGAAGGGAGCCAGCTCAGATCTTCTTCCCTAGATACCGTGTCTTTCCCTGCTTGGTGGGAGCATCTCTGCTGACTCCTCCTGTGCCTGCTGGCAGCTGGGTCCTTGCCTGCAGACTTGGCTGGGACAGTGTGTGCTGGACTCATACACCTTTGTGCTGTTCTTCCCAGGTGTGGCTGTTCAAACAGAAGCCGGAGTACCTGGATTTACTTGTCAAATACCACAGCTGTACTACTGGGCTGGGGAGACGCTACGTGGAGCCCAGGAAGGTAAATGGAAAGGGAGCCTCCTTGGCCAGGGGTCTGTCATGTGCCTTGTGTGGAAGGGTTGGTACAAAGGGTGTCCTGTGGCTGGAGTGGAAGCAAGATGCATGTTTAATTCTGAGCAGCAGAGAGGGATGGGGGCTTATCTGTGAGGCTTCCTAGAGTAATTCCTGGCTTAGGCTGGAGTCTGGAAGACATTGGAAATGATAGTTAGAACAGGTTATGTGTGTAATGATGCTGCCCCAGAGTATGTTGTGGCTCATGCCCTGCTGACAGGCGCCTTTAGTTGCCTCTCTGTGAACATAGAAACTCTGGAGGTACATCCTGCCTGTCCCCAGAGCTGCCCTTGGCATCTGTGCTGGCTGCCACCGGGGTGATGGTCTCACAGTGCTGTTCTTACTGTCTTCCAGATGGATGTGGATGAAGACACTGCTGAAAAATTATACCAGAAGCTGTTGGAGCTGGAGAAGCAGTTTCTAGAGAAATACAGTGAACTTCTAGACTAAGTAAAGCCAGTCTCAGTGGGGTAGGAGTCTTATATCGGTAACATGGGCTTTCTTCATTCCGGTGCTACTCGTGTTGCCTGCTGTTCTGCAGGCACACGGCTTCAGACACAATCTTCCTTCTCGACAGAACGTGAACAGTTCCTGAAAATGGAAATGTGAAAACTGAAGAGAAATACTTTGACTTTCTGGTATGGGATTTTTATTTTTGGCATAAAACCGGAGACCTAGAGCAGGCGGAGTCTGTCTTAACACAGTTGCAAAGCAGCATCTTGCAAAAACATGACTGAACTGTGCACGGTTCATGAACAGCCTCAAAAACCTGTGGTTTAAACCTGGCTGAGAGTAGTAAAGGCAGCAGTCTGGGGTGCTGCCCTGCCTCTTGGCTCTGCTTGTGTTTGTAGGTGGCTCAAACTTGTTACCTGTGGCTGATCCTGACGGACTTGAAGGCCCACCTTCAGGAGAGCTGCTCTTACACTTTTTCACCAAAGCTGGGGCTGGCTGTACAGACCTGCTCAACAAGATTGAACCTTACTGGCAGTCAGGCTCTGCACAGCATCTGAAACCAAGCGCCTGAAGAGCTGGCTTGAGAAGCACACCCCTGCCTCAGCTGTGAGGATAGATGCCTTGCTATCCCCTGGGTGTGAGGGCATTAAGGGTTTTAACCACGACTGGCTGTAAAGGCTGAAGCTGATGATGTTAACCTGGACTCAGGGCTAGTCTGCTCTGTTTATAGCAAGAGTGAGAGGTTACCATGTTGTTTTATCTATTTAAGTGTCTTTTTATATAAATCTATTGTACCAACCATTCCTCCTGTTGTCTATCTGGGGACCTTCACCAAATACCTGGCACCAAGTACCTTCAAGTGCCCTGATGAATAAATGACTGGAACTGACTTGTCCTTGCTTGCAGTGGTGTTTTTACTCTGATATCCATCAGTCTTTGACTTGGAGGGCGGGAGGGGAGGTTGGTTTGTTGCCTTGCACTATAACACTGTGTGAACCTGGGAAGTGTGGGGTCTCTTCTCTTCTGCTGCAGGGGGGCTGTTAACCACCTTTTCGGCTTACTTCTCATGCTGTTTTTAGTTATTGAAGGACATGAGTGGCTTCTGAAGACGTCAGTGTGGGTTTTATGTGTTGAGCACGTGTGGGCTGTCTATTTCCCAGCCTTAGGCACTTGGGAGATGTCTCTAGTGCTTGCTCACCCTCATGCGTCACGTACCTAGTTACCTAATGCTCCCTGGTACAGGAGCCCAGGCGTTTCCCCAGGGCTGGCAGGGGTTAGGAAGCAGCATGCCCAGGCTGGTGCATCCTGAGGGGGACTGGGGTGCCCATAGAGAGAGGTCACTCAGGGGTCTGTGTAGGAAACCTGCACAGAGCTAGCAGCCAGCAGAAGAATCCAGGCTCTGCAGAGGCTCTTTATTGAGTTGGCTTGCAGGGATACAGATTTGAAGAATCCTGCTTTCTTTTTTTTTTTTTTATGTCCTTCTTTCCACCCTCCACTGGCTTTAAGCATCTCTGTGAAGCAGAGGTGTACTGCCAGCAGGGTGCTATCAGCAGTAGAGAGAGACCATTCTTGAGTTTGGGCCGAAAAACACCTCTCAGCTCAGACTTACATGAATACGAGTTACCACCTGACATTAGAACAGACTGAAGAGTTGGCTGTTGTAGAGTGGTGCTTCCCTCGCCTATCTGTAGCTGTTCAGAGTCATGAAGCAGATTGGGGTGTGTTTATGTGGATGTGTAAATGCAGTAAAGCCTGTCCCAGCACCAGATCTGTGTTCTGTGGCTTTGTTCAGCTGTGTCCTAAAACACGCTGGGGCCAGACCCTGCTTTTTCTGGTGCCTTTTTTTTTTTTTTTTTTTTTTTCTCCTCTCCCCAGGAAAGGGGTCTGGTTGGCTGTCTCTTCAGTTTGGTGTGCTCGATCCCCAGAACATCCTACAGCAGTACTTGGCTCCTTGTTCTGGAGAATAATGAAATGTGTGGTCTTGATTGGTTTTAGATCTTGAACTTTACTGTGCTTCTGCCCGGGGTTGTGGTAGGTATCAGTCACCCCCTCCACTTTTAGGATTCTCCACCTCCCATGGATTAAGAGGCACTAGGTCATTCCTTATCCCTGCCTCATTCTCTCTCTGGGCTGAGATTAATGAAATAGCAAGTGTTTCTCAAAACAGTCTGACACAACTCTTCAGGAGCTGAGTGCCACTTCCTGGGATGTGGGAGGGTCAGGGTTCTTTTGCCAAGATGATCACCAGCTCTGTGCTGGCAGTGCAGGTGTGACAGCCCAAGGATTTGAATGCAGAGAGGTCTGGAGGTCCCAGAAGAGTTAGCTTTGAATAAGCTAGCATAGTTAATGAAAATGTTTTCTGATATGTGAGTTTGGTGGGTTTGTTGTGTTTTTGGTGTTTTTTTTTTCCTCTAAAGCCTAGAAAAAAGGGGCACTTTTCTAATGTGGGCAGAGGTTGGTGACTGTAGGTAGGACCTTGGAGTATTTTTGTCAAGTATGTGCCTGTAGGATGAAGTTGGGCATTTATCTGGAAAAGTAGTGCCTGATGGGATGGGGCAGGTGCTTTCTGCCCATGGAGCGTGCAGTGGCTGATGAGGATGTGTGATATACCACCACCAGTCTTTTTATCCATGACACAGGTGCCAAGTAAAGCTATGAACATGTTTCTGTGTTCATTTCAAAAGCTCTTTGTAGCTCTCCCTTGAGGATTTGTGGTTTAGGGTTAGAGAAAATGTGTGGGTTTGTCTTACTGTGTCTGAGCTCAGCCTGCCACGCGGTTTAGTTTCACCTCAGTTGCTGTGGTGGCACCAGGTAAACTGTGATGTGTGATACATCCTGGCAGATGCAAGTATGGGATTCAGGAGTTGTTAGTGGTGTGAATGCAAAGTGGCCTCTGGAGACCTCTAGCTCAGCTTCCTGTTCAGGGCCACATGAAGGAACAAAAGGTGCTAAAGCATATACTGAGCCCTGGAGAGATGGAACAACAGGGAAAGATGGGCTAAAGCTTATGCTTTCCCAAGAGTTTGGTGCTGCATGGAGCTGGAGATGCACAGTCAGCCCAGATGTCTCCAGGGGAGACAGCTCCAGCAGCTCTTCAGCTGAAGGAAGTGCTCTAGTGTCCTATGGCACTTGTCACAGGTTCCCACTGCTCCATTGGGGTTTCTGCCTGCTTTTGTGACTCCACACATCATTGTCCATGCCCTTCTGTAGAAGATAGCTTAGCTGTGCTTAACTTCACCTTCTGCCCCTCTCCTCCATGTGGCAAGAAGCTGGATATCTTTGCACCCAAAGCATGGGACTGTTCTCTGGGATGGGAATTGTAACCACCTCTCAAGTTTTGTCTTTTGTCCTGAAAGCACAGGTAGGACCTGGAACCTTGAAATAGGGGCTGCCCAAAGGACAGGAGGTGGCTCAGTTTTTGGCTGCTCTCTGTGACCTTTGCCTGGTGAATCTGGCTCAAGGGTGCTGTGCCACCTGGTTTGGCTGCCCACCATCTTGATGACTGTGAAAAGAGCTGGCCAGTGCTGTGGAGCTGCTGCTCTGCAGGGAGGGATGGCTCCTCACGCCCTGCTCCTGGCTAACAGATCCCTATGTGTGGAGCTTAATCCCCCAGGTAATCCCTTTCAGATGGCAAGCACATCCAGGTGTGAAAATAATGGAGAAGCAGCAACTGGGTCAAGAAGAGCAGGCCAGAAGAGTATGTATCTCTCAACCTCCTCCCACTGCTCTCCCATTGCCTTGTTTTTGCTCCCTAAGGTAGTGGAGACACTGCTGATGCCATTGCATGAGTTGGGTGCTCTTGCTGAGGTTGTGCACATTGTGCAATGAAAACAGGTCCTGCCTGGCTGTGGTGGGCCAGGGGTGAAGCAGGGTGGTGAGGAATGCCAAAGGGGACAGGGGAAGAGCTGGCGGCAGCAGCTGTGAATCAGTGCTAATACAGGAGCTTGCTGCTTGTGATCCTCGGATACTGAGCTGTCCAGAGATACTCTAGGGCACGTCTTGAGAGTGAAAACTTGTTGTGATAGGGCTATGATATCCTGCACAATCAGCTGTATGACCTAGTCACCATGCCTCATCTAATATAATCTATCCTAATCTAATCTAATCACCATGCCGCACCCTGAGCTACTGGTTTTTTATCTTCGGGGGCAAACGCGTTGCCTTGCTCCAAACACAGCCTGAGTCCTCCACTGCTTTTGAGCTCAGCTGGCTTTCAGCTGTGTAGGGCATAGATAACAGGAGTGTGGGTGAGAACTGAGCCTCAGCCAAGGGAGGAGAAAACTTGAGATCAGGCTGAAATCCCGTGGCTGGGTGACCTTTGCCTCTCCAGGAAGGGAAGGCAGTAGGATGGAAGAAAACAACAAGGATCAGCTTGTGTCCCTGTAAGCAGGTGGATGTAATACAGTCAGCTTGTTTGGAAAGATTCAGGGTTGAGCTTTGAATGGCAACTTTGATGTTGAAAGTCTTGGAGGGGAGCTGCCAGGTGTGGGGAGAGGAAAGATGTAGCTCTGAAGAGCTGGGTGAGAAATGGGGAGCAGAAACTCCTGCGGAAGCATTACAGCAGCGTGACCTGTCTAGCAGGGAAGAACCAAGAGGGACCCGGATACCAGCAGGTTTTGCTGAGGATGGGCAAATTGTAGAGCCCCAAGAAGTTCTTGGCTGGGAGAAAGAGCTTGCACCTCCAGCCAGCCCTGCTTCAAGCAGGTGGCCTGGTGGCTGGCCCAGGCAGCTCAGGGATATGTCCAGGCGAGTTCTGAAGTCTCCAGGGATGAACACCTCCCAGGCCCTGTCCCAGGGCTGCTCCCAAACACTTTTCAGCTTCCCAAGGCAGAGTAAGGCTGAGTTGCTTGAAGAGTGTGGTGTTGGAGGCTGGGGGCAGACACGTGCCACATGACGAAGGAAATGGGAAAGGCCAAAGAGAGCCAAGACTGCCCACAGAGTCAGGGAGGATTGCCAGTTCTGCTATACAAAACAGGGAGCTGTGCCTGAAGGAGAAATCTTGAAGGGAAGCGGTGAATGAGTTCAGGAACAGCTTGTGAGAAGAGTGAGTAGTAAATCCTTTATCCTGCTCATCAGTAGATGCTCCTGTGTAAGAGCAGAGCTTGGAGAGGCTGCAATGCTGTAGTGGACATTTTTGGCATCAGTGCTCAGTGAGACGGGCCTGGGATGGCTGCCCTGCTAGAAACCCTCTGCAGATGCAAGGGTTTGTATCAAACCAAAGTGCCAGCAGGGGAGACAACAGGGCAGGCAGATGAACCACCAGGGCTGCTGGATGACATTCACCTCGCGGTAAAGCAGCTGAGCTGCTCACTGTGCGTTCATTTCTCCCTTGAAACTGCCTCAAGCACAGCAAATAGGAGGGTGGCTGGATACCCAGCCTGGGGTCAGGCTGTGCAAGGCAGCACAGATGCTGAACACATATGTAGGATTCTCATAAGAGAGAAGCTACTAACAACAAAGATGACTGCAGGATGCACCGTGGAGGCACAGCTCCAGACTTGCCCTGCTCTGTGTTTTTGTCTGTCTCAGCAGAAGCTTTGGTCAGCTCAGTTTGGTTCAGTGGGAGTTGTGCCCCTTGGGAGCTCCATGAGTCACTGTGGCTGGCACCTCTCTGGGCAGCACACGGCAGGTGCAGCAATGTTTCATGTCTTTGTCATCTGAGCAGAAGGTGAGACCACAAAAGCCAGACCGGCTAAGACGGTTTGGATAAGTCATTTCCAGGCAGCAGTGTGTGAAGGCTGTAGGAATGCTGCTCTGTGCTGGCTGGTCCTTTGGAGCCCCGGGACATGTGTGCATGGCCTCCAGTCACTGTGGTTCTTTTAAAACCCATGTTTAAAATGCAGTATCACCACTCAGGAGTGGAGCAGATCCTCACACTACCTACCCACACCCTGCCTGACAGCAGCTGCCACAGCTCAAGTGTCAGGAGGGCTGCACGCCTGCCTCAAATTCCCTGGATACCTTTCAGCGGGTCATGGCTTCCTTGGCTTTGGGCAGCTCTTGGGTTGATTCAGGCTCTTCCTGCTGTGCCCAGCAGCTCCCCAGCCAGACCATGATAGGCACTCGTGTCTGGAGAGGGATGTGTTTATCACTTGGGTCTGGGCTGCATGGATGGGAGTGGGCAGAATGTGGTGTGAGGGATGATCTTGGTCCATGTGATGACAGAGAGAACAGAATGATGCTGGAGAACAGAAAGGTTTGGAGGCCAGCTGTGAGAATGGCTCTGTCTCTGGGCCACCTGCCAGGCAGTGGCAGAGGCTGAGGTCAGGAAAATTAGGGAGAGGAGCCTGTAGCATGCACATTGTTTCATGTTCAGGCTGGAAGGAAACACTGGATCGGGGTCAGGGGTTGGAATGGCAGGAGCAATTGGCAGTTTGGGTATGCCTCTGTTTGCAGGCAGCGGGTCATGCCTCCAGATGTGTTGTTACAGACTCATAGGAGGAGTGCTGACGACATGAACTTCTGGAGGTCCCCTGTCGAGGATGCCCCTCTTGGAGCAGGACTAGCACCAGCATTGATAATCCACCTCTTGGTTCCCTGCTGCACCACATTGTGCTGGCCATGTCCCTGGGCTCTCCTGCTCTCCTTTCATGCCCCGAACCAGGAGGCTTTTGGATCCAGAGGTCTTATGTGCTGGCCTTGTAGTTTGTATGTGAGGTAAGGGGCCCATCCTCTTACCCAAATATCGGCTGTAGGGTGAGCTCTCTCCCAGGGGGCTGGTGTGCTGGGGTGGTATAGCCCCGGGGTGTTTAACTGTGTGGTCTGTGATGGAGATCCCTGCTCTGCATGGCCAGGTGGGGTGTGTTGGCAGATGCCCTGCACATAGTTGGGCTTTTGAGCACCCCTCTGCCAGCTGCAGGGGGACCAGCAGTCCTTCTGGGACTGAATGTTTGGCTTTCTGAAACCCTGGCACTGGGCTGATGAGTCACCCAGCAGCATGACAGCCTGGCAGGCATCTCTTGCCAGATGCAGCCACCTCAGCCTTGTGGGCACCAGTGGCTTCCTCCTCCCCCTGTAGTGATGGCCCTTGGCATTTTGGTCATCAATAAAGCCTTTCCAGTGCTGTTGGCACCCCAGGCACAGTGTTTAATGAGAAGAGACCAGTGAGGGTGGGATATCTCCTGCAGGAAATGTTGCTCCTTGGTGTGGACAGTCATTCTCCAGCTTCTGCCCTCCTCTCTTTTCCTGAACTCAAGGACAATGCTGTTGGGGTGTAGAGCAGTAGAGCTGCCAAGGATATAGGGGACAAGGGTGAGCATGCAGTCAAGGTGGTGGGATTAGAAGCTGATGGTATGGAGGTGTCTCACCAAAGATCACTTGGGCCCCATGAACCTACAGGCTCTTAAGTGAGAAGTGGGCACTGACCATGGTGGAGTGAGCTGCTGCTGTTACCCCTGGGCAAAGAGGGCATGTTGGAACAGCTTTCATAGCATCCTAGAATAACCTGGGTTGGAAAAGACCCACACGGATCATCAAAGTCCAACTCCTGGCCCTGCACAGGACCAGCCCAAGAATCCCACCATGTGCCCAAGAGCATTGTTCAAATGCTTCTGGACCTCTGGCAGGATTGGGGCTGTGACCACTTACCTGGGGAGCATGTCTCAGCGCCCAACCGTCCTTTGGGTGAAGAATCTTTTCCTAATGTCTAACCTAAACCTCCCCTGACACAGCTTCATGCTGTTCCCTCAGGTTGTATTGCTGGTCACCACACAGAAGAGATCAGTGCCTGCCCCACTGCTTCCCCTCGTGAGGAAGCTGTAGACCGCTACGAGGTCTCTCCAGGCTGAACAAGCCAAGTGACCTCATTACTCCTCTTATGGCTCACCGTCCTCATAGCTCTCCTTTGGACTCTAATAGGACCCCCAGGTGATTGAGAGCTGGTTTGGTGACCCTGTTACTGGTTCCGTCTCTGGATGTGCCGCCCAGGGTACCTCCCTGGCAGGTGCTGCTGTCATGTGGTGGCTATTCCCTGGAGAAACCTTCCCCAACACATCCACCCCTGCCTTTTTCGATCACCTGCCCTGAATGCTGCTGATCAGGCGGATGCTCCCTGCCCACTGCCTCAGGAGATGAGCTGATTAGTTGTAATGGGACCTGCCAACATTCCTTGTGACCCAGACCTCTGCCAGAGGGAGACAGGGGGAAGTCACGTTTTTGGCAGGCCTTGCTAATCCACATTTTCTCCCTACCTTTTTCCCCTGCCCACGCATCCCTCTGTGAGGTGTTCAACCGTGGTATGATTGCTGTGGGCTGAAGGTTGGCTTTCCCCATGTTTAGCCGAGCAGTGGTATGTGAGCTGTGTGTCCAACAGTGGCCTAGACACCTCAAAAGCACTGCTCAGAGCAGGACAGGCTGACCTGGACCTTGCCCATCCTCACTTTGCCAGCATTGCTGAATGCTGACCCTGAGCAGACTCTGCAGGGGCTGGCCAGGGTGTGCAGGTTCTTCCCAGGTCTCCCTGGACAGTCCCCTGACCTCTCAGGCCCATGGCTCAGCTCAGGAGAGAGCAGAGAAGGTATTAACAAGAGGTACATCCCAAAGCAAGTGCCAACACAGTTGGAAGTTACATGGGACAGTCAGACTGGTTTCCCTGGAGCCAAAAGAACTGAAGCCATCCAGCCCCCAGAGACTCACTTTTGTCCAAGCTGGAGGTTTCCACAGAAAACTCTAGTGGGGTTTTTTGTCTGGGAAATTGAAACAAGATTTTGCTTCATTGCTTTGTCCTTGAGCAGTTCCATGGCTCCCCCAAGCCCCTGCCTGTCCCTGAGGGCCCTTTTTGTCCCCTGTCCCTGTCTTGGCAAGGCTGCTTTGAGAACAGCTGGGCCAGCAAGGAGGGGGTCCAGAGTAGATGGAAAGGTGTGTGGGCAGGGTGCTGTGGTCAGGACTGTGTGGAGAGATTGCTAACCTTCTGCACCAGCTTGGTAAACCATGGCTTTTATCTCAAAACACTGATTTTGTGCTTTCAGCTGAGTTTTTGTCACTAGAAGTGCTGGTTTTCATGACCCGGTGAGGCTCCAGGGACAGGTTGTGCCACGTGCAGATGGGTGCTCGTACAGCCGCTGTGTGAAGGGCGGTGTGAGCACAGCACGTGTGGCACCTGGGGATGCCGCTCTGCTGCAGCAAATCCTCTGCTCACCACCTCCAACCACGGCTTCCCACTGAAGGGTAGGATGTGCAGATGTGAGAGAGGCACGGGGGACATGCTGATTATTCCCAAACGGCCCGGAAGTGGAGAGGTGGCTCATATCCTTGTGTGTCCAAGTGCTGATGGAGCAGCCCTGATAGTGTGTGGGTGTGCTGGAAATGTGACAGTGAGGCAGGGCCTTGGCATTGGCTACCTGGCTTCAAAACCCAGGGTCTGTTTTGCACAGTCCCATCCAGCAGAGAGGGCACATTGTACTGCTGTGATGTGAGTGCTCAAGGGGATTTTGAAACACAGCGCGGTAGAACCTCGTCTTGATCACAGGGGCCAGGTTACATGTGAAATGTGGATGGGTACAAATAGCTGGCATCCCTTACACTGCCCACTGGATGTCTTTGTCATCTTCTGTGCGGTTGAAAGCAGGACTAACAGCCACACCTGTTTTCCTGGCTGTGCCATGCATGGGGTAACCATGGGGCAGGGATTTCCATGGAGGAAGAGCGGGGCTGCAGGGTGTCTGAGGCGGCCGTGAGACCCATACTGCCTGCACTCTGTAGGTACCAGTGCTGTCCCGGGACAGGAACCCATGCTGTGTGGGAAAGCCCAGCTGGTGCCAAAAGTCTCTGACACTGGTGGGAAAATGCCAGGACCCAGGGTCTGGCACTGCTTGATGAATGGGAACAGGAAGCCATGAATTTCAGCATAATATAGTAAAGCAGAATAATATATTAATAATATATAATAACATAGTTGTTATATCACATATCATTCTACATAAAAACTAATGTTGTACTATTATACAATATTATATAATTTTTATCTAATAATAAAGCAGAACTTGTATGAAGTCCCACTTCTCTCACACTACAGAAATCTGCCAAGAGCTTTGTGCCTGCACTGCTCAGCTTGGTTCAAGTTCTCCTAAACCCAGGTTTAAGCTGTTCTCATAAACTCTTACACGTGGAACAGACCTTCCTAGGAAGCCTTGGGCTACCAGCCTGCACGGCAGTTGCCAGTCTGAGTCTCAAAATTGAATATGGACAAAGATTCCTCCCAGAAAAAAAGGTGGCAGCACAGGAAGCTCTATGTGTGCATGGAGTGCCAAGGGTGGCCCACCAACTGCACAGCAGAGACAAAGGGTAAGGGCTTTTTTTCCTGGGTAAAAATGCATTTGTTTGGTGTCAGAAGAAGTGCACGGCAGTTGCCGGTCTGAGTCCCAGAATTGAATTCGGACAAAGATTCCTCCCAGACAAAAGGGGCCATCAGAGGAAGCTCTATGTGTGCATAGAGTGCCAAGGGTGGCCCACCCACTGCACACTAGAAACAAAGGGTAAGGGCTTTTTTTCCTGGGTAAAAATGCATTTGTTTATTGTCAGAAGCAGTGCATGGCAGTTGCTGGTTTTAGCCCCAAAATTGAATACGGACGAAGATTCCTCCCAGACAAAAGGGGCCAGCACAGGAAATTCTAGGTGTGCATGGAGTGCCAAGGGTGGCACATCAAGTGCACTCTAGAAACAAAGGGTAAGGGGTTTTTTTCCTGGGTAAAAATGCATTTGTTTGGTGTCAGAAGCAGTGCACGGCAGTTTCCAGGCTGAGTCCCAACTGAAAGGAACTCTCGGGCTGTCCCTGACTGGCTGCGTGCGGGTCCTCCAAGCCACGCTCGAGAGCTAGCCCATTTCACACAGTGCAAGTGCCCTCACCTGATCCCATTTTCAAGAACCGTTCCTGTAATGTTCTATTAGTACTGTTTTTAGGGTTCATTTTTTAATACATTTTGTATTCTGGTTTGTTCAGGCCTCCAGTATCTGCCCAGGGCTTGCTGAAGGAGGTATGCTGAAGGGGCAGGCTGGGTGCAGCCTTGCCTCCTGCAGTGACATGGGTTGGACAGCCTCGGAATGGTTTCCAGAGCATGTGCCTCTTCGCCCAGGTGTCATTTGACTCACGGACATAAACACAAGTCCTACTGAGGTCAGTAGGGAAACCTCTCAAATTGCTGTGCAACTCACGGTCAAGTCATTAGCTTTCCTGAGTGGTTAATGAAATGGATTTCCTCCTTAAGTGAATGGAGGTTGGAGGGAGCTTCCCTTGCCCTGGGCACGAGCAGCAAAGCTGGGTGGTGAAGCTGATGCACGAGGGACTCTCACCATTTGCTGTGGCCACTGCTGAGCTGTGTGGCCTCCTGCCATCCAACCATCTGCTGTGTCCAGGTGAAAGGCATCTGTGTAGTCCAATTCTCCCTTTAAACGCTCACCCATTTCTCTGTTGGCCCTTGGCAGCTACAGAAGTGTTGCCTTCAGGAGTCCCTGGCTGCTGCTGGCAGCAGGCACTGAGTTGCAGAGCCCAGGATTATGGTGGCAGACTCCATCAGCCTCTTTCTATATGTGACCTCTGCAAGAGAACTGGGCTAGGTTATAGTGCCTTGCAGAATCCAGCAAGGGAATACAAGCAAGGAGACCTGCCTCCTTCAGCTTTGGTCTCTCTCAACGGGATGTGGTGCTGAGACCCAAGGCCATGGGACCAAAAGCCACATGAACCAAGGCCACAAGGAGGTGCTGGGAGGAGCTCCAGCAAATACCAGGAGTGTGCCAAGATCAACCACAGCCTCTAGGTCATCTTGCTCATCTCCAGGCCAGATAACAAGGAGGGTGATGCGTCCCATCCATGTGGATGCTAGGGATGTCTCAGCTTTGGGCCCTAAATTAGCTGATGTGTGTCCTGTGCACGTGTGTGTCCTTCTGGACTGGCAGAAGTGCCTGACAGGTCAGATGGTCAGGCTGCCATCCAGAGACAGGCTGGAGAAGTGGAGTGACAGGGACCTCATGCAGTTCAACACAGGGAAGTGCAGAGTCCTGCACCTGGGCAGGAACAGCCCCCCCCAAACTCTATGCTGGGCCACCCACCTGGAAAGCAAGTCGGTAGCAAAGGCCCTGAGGGTGCTGGTACATAACAAGCTGAACCTGAGCCAGCAACACACCTTTGCAGTAAAGAAGGCGACTGGTGTAGCGGGTGCATTAGGTGAGGGCTGACAGCAGGCAGAGGGGGGATCCTTTTCCTCTGCTTAGCACTGCTGAGGTCCACCTGGAATGCTGTGTCCAGAACTTGGCTGCCCACTACAAGAAAGAGATGGGCATACCGGAGAGCTTCCAGGTGAGGGCCACTGGAATGGAGAAGGAACTGGAGCGTCTCTGCTGCTGGGTGTGCTGGCGCTTGTCCCACCTGGAGGAGGCTCGGGGTGTTGTGGGCCGGCCAGCACGGATCGCTGCTCCCAAATAGGAGGCGTTTTAATTGCGGAAAACTGTAAGGAGCTACTGGGCTGTCCCGGCCGGGCTGTGCGCGGGGCTGCGGAGCCACGCGGGGGAGCTGCGGCCCCGCCAGCGCGACGCGGCGGGCACCGACCGGCTGCGGCTGCTGGGGGTACCTCGGGGAGCGGTCCCGGGCGTCCTGCGGGAGTCCTGCCTCGGCTCCGAGCATCCTTCGGGGAGAGGTCCCCAGGCGAGGGGAGTGCCCGGCTGCCCCAAGCTGGGGACAGCGGCGTTTGTCCTCAGAGGCCAGGACGTGCCGCCGCCTGTGCCGTCCCCCTCGATCCTGCCAATCTCAGCACGCCCTAACAATCAAAGTGAATGGTTCCCTGCATCCACCGCCGGGGGCAGCCCGGACCTTAAGCCTCCCGCCGCCATACCCGTGGCCTGGTTTGACCCACAATGAAATGGTCTTCCCACTGCAAGAGCCCCTCAGAAGCACAGGGTGGTGAGAGGCACCAAGGACACGCTTTTGGGGATGCAGGTTTTTGCACCCGCAGCAATGTTCTGTTGTCTGTCTTGAAGCTGTTAGATTCCATTTCCCCAAGACCTGGCGATGGCACTTGATGGCACTCTTGTGGCACTAGAAGACAGCATTGTCTACCCACTTCCTTGGGCTGCCCTGGCTTTGCACAAGCCCTGTCACAGAGAATGGGACCAGGTGTGGGAACCCTGGGACCTCCTGTTCAGACCAAGGTTTGGGCAGCCTCCTCCAGCTAGACAGAGAAGGCAGAGACACGCTTGCTCTGCTGTCCTCCTCAGTCCGTGGGTTTGTCTTGTTTTTTTCTTGAAGGGGGAATATTCACATTTTAGAGATGACTGCAGTGAACCCTAAGCGCCTCTCACTTTCTCTTCTTGCCCCCAAAGGACAGGCTAAAGCCCCTCTTCAACCCAAACTAAATTGCATCAGAAATGCTCTTTTCCCCTTAGAAAAGAAATCAACAAAGGGCGTCAGTGACGTAGGAAAGTTGTCCCTATTGTTTTGAAATACTGCAGTTGATTTGTTTTCCTTCTTTTTTCCAGCCTTTAAAGCGATCCTTGGGAAAACGCTTACAAAGTTTCAGGTGCTGTTTGCTGTGGGAGCTCTTGGCACAGCTCTCACTGCCAGCCCTGGCAGTGCCATGACTGCAGGGGGTCTGGCACTCTGGACCAGCTGGAGGCCCCACTGGGCACGGACTGGGGGCTCCAGAAGCCCCAGTCTTGCAACCTCGAGGCAATCCGTGCTGACAGAGGGAGTAGCTGCTTCCCAGGGAAGCTCAGCAATGGAAACAGAAGTGAAGGAGCTGGTGCCCAAGGGAACTATTATCCTTGAGAGAGGGTGGTGGGGTGAGGCTTTTAGAATTGTTTTTTGCTTCCTACTGCTCTCCAGTTGCTCAAAGGTTGGCTGTCCTTGTCCTCCCATACTCTCTGGCTGCTTTCTCTTCTGCTCTGTTCCACTCAGCTTTGCTGCAGGAGCACACACGTCCTGACCCCTTTTCCACAGGCTTCACGTCCCAGGGAGGCCGGAGGAGAAGGAGGCACAGCGCCATCCCACATGAATCCTGCAGTCCTGGAGTCAGCATCTTCTGCCATCCCCTGTGCCACAGCCGCTTCCTCTCACACAAGATGTTTTCTTTGTGTCTGGTGGCTTCATTCCCACGGAATGACCCTGGGAGAGAGTGATGGGATGGGAGAGCCAGAGCCCCCCTAGGGAGATGACCAGTCTCAGGGCTGCAGGCACCAGGTTTGGGGTGGTTTTGGGGCATGAGGGTGTTAAGGACTGGGGGCACCTGGCTTGTGGACAGCCTTGCTACAGCAAGAGCTCACATGGCCTCTCATGCTGCTGTGCGTGTGGCTTCTCCCTGTGACCCCATGGGCAGGTTTTTAGGCAAATGTGAGCATGTGCCATACCTGGGACATGGTGCTGGCCTGTGTTCTATTGTCACTGGTACTTTTACAAGAGCATCTCAGGTTTCTTCATGTGTCAGTGAGGTCCAGGACATCTTCAGGGCAGTGCAGACACCTCCGCAGCAGAAGATGCTGTGCCTGTGCTTTCCCTGGGAACAGCATGTCCGGAACATTTCTGTTTGGCAGGAGGTGCGGAAGGATACAGGACTGCCAGAGTGCAACTGCTTCCTGACGGCGTCAGCCTGGATTTCAGTGAGTACACAGGTCTGCACTCGTGGCTGAGAGCCCGTCTTGGAAACATCCACTGCTCGTGTGACCCCAGTGTGTGCAGTGTTACTGGAGAGCCACGGTGTGCCGTGCCGTGCCGTGCCATCAGCACCACTTCCCCGTGACATAAGGGAATGGAGGATGAGAGCCAGGCTGTTCTCAGACCTGGAAAAGGAGCCAGGCAGGTCATAAGGACCGCTTTTCGTCCCCCACCAGCCCCCTGGCACACCGCAGGGGTGCGATGCTCAGGTTTGCTGGGCGCAGACCGGCAGTGCGGGCACTTTGGGGAGGCAGGTCGCATCCTCCCGGAGCAGCCCCAGGTGCGGGGTCGTACCGCAGCCTCCTTCGGGCGGGAGATGCCCGAGTGCCCCGGGGGCGGCCCGAGCAGCGGGCTGGGGCCGCGGGGAGCCCACGCCGCAGGTGGGAAGCGCCG
>VXAY01000258.1:887860-998365 GCA_013399855.1 Oxyruncus cristatus | reverse complement strand
CCGCCCATGGCTCGGCCGCTGCCGCTGCTGCTCTGCCTGGCCGTGCTGGGCGCCGGCTGCCGGGCAGGGACCCCCCCTGCCGGCACGGCCGGGCCCTCCGCAGAGCCGCTGCAGGACGAGGCGGACAACCAGGAGAACATTCTCTCGCAGGTACCCGCGGGGGATGCAGGCACTGCCGGGGCGATGCTGCGCGCAGCCTGGGGGGTGCTGCGCGATGGCGGGTGTACGTGCTTGGCGGTGCTGGGTGATGCCCTGTGCACACCCTGGGTGATGCTGTGTGCACCCTGAGCGATGCTGGGGTGCACCCAGGGCGATGCTGTGTCCTGCTGTGCATGCTCAGCGATGCTGGGTGATGCTGTGTACTCAGCCAGCACCGCCGGTGAGCACTGGAGAGAGTTTCATCTCCCGGGGTGCAGTGAACTTGCTGAAGCCCATCTGGGAGCAGTTCACAGCCTCAATCCTATCATTTCCCCGAGGGGGATTCAGAAAAAGGGGAGTTTCTTAGGAGGGGAATTAGTGGAGCCTCTTTGTGTGCAGAGGGGAGGGATCCAGGCTCTTTCCCTGCCAGTGGGATGCGGTGGAGGTTTCTGTTAGATTTGGCCGATCAGACGGTGTGTGATTATCTGCCCTCGGAAATGGCTAACGCAGGGACTATTGGAAACGTACCGCCAAAGTTATTTTCGTGCTTGGGCTTTCAGAAGCGCTGTCTGCAAATCTCCGTAAAGGAAATTCCTGGCATTGTATAGGGCTAATCAGAAATACTGCTTCACCACCAGGTTATGCTGCTTATAGGGTGGCTTTCAGTCACTCTTCCAGTGTACCGTTACCCTGTTTGCCTGTGTAAAAAAGTCTTTCTCTGGGTAGCAGGTGACTTACTGGGTGTTTTGGACACAGCATTAAAAGACAGCGAGATGGTGTTTGTATATAAAATTCTTGTATTTAAAATTCAAAGCAGCATTCTGCACACAGTGGAATAAAAAATACCATGTTGTAAGAAGCCAGTTTTTATTCCCCTTGTAGGCAGGGGTCAGAAAGCTTTGCGCTCTCTAGAAAGCTTCTTGGTTGGCAGATTTTGGAAAAGCTGGCCAGTTTCCTTGAGGCTCAGGGTATCCAAAGTGTCCTCATTTGGACCTCAAGGTCTACGCTGTCCTCGCTGTGCAGGCAGAGGACGGGAGGTTGGCTAACTGCGGTGACCTGTGCTCAGCTGTTAGGTGACTACGACAAGGTGAAGGCGGTGTCTGAAGGCTCCGACTGCCGGTGCAAATGCCTGGTCAGACCCCTGGGCCGTGGTGCCTGCCAGAGGATTAACGAAGGCACCTTCAGAGCGGAGGATTTTTACACTGTGGAAACCATCACGTCAGGACCCAGCTGCAAGTGTGCGTGCGTGGCCCCCCCCTCGGCCCTCAACCCTTGCGAGGGGGACTTCAGGCTAAAGAAGCTGCGGGAGGCAGAGAGCAGTGACCTGAAGGTAGGACAGCACCTTGAGCTTGGAACTCTTTGGGTAGTGGGAGATCTTCTGAAGCCTTTTCTTTCAGAGCTTTTTCTAAAAAAAAAGTATTTCCTCAACTTTTTTTTCAGAACCATCTCCTACTTATTTTTATGTCTGCATGTTTGATATAAAAATCAAGCTCGGCTTAAGGGATTGATTTGAGCAGCTGCAGTGGATGATTCACTCGATTCATCCCCTGCTGCCTGGGGTCCACCGTGGCTGTCTCTGCTGGAAGCCCAGGAGGGACTGGGTTGCTCTCTGCCCTTTGTCCAGCTTCAAATGTCCCTGGGGTGCAGCTCTGCTCTGCTCAGCAGCTGTCAGGTCTTTCTCCTGTTGCAGAGAGGGACTCCCAAAGATGCATGCAAAAAAAGCTGTTTTGGCTTCTGTGGGCCAAAAGCTGCTGATGCGTCAGCGTGAGGGTGTGTTGCACAGCTGGCAGATGGCAGGATGTGTTTGTTGTTTTAAATGCTGACACTTCTCTACTATTTAGTATTTTATCTCTCTAGTAATATAGAACTCTTTTCCAAACATGACAGTGTTTGTTCTACATGCTCCTGACTTCTACTGGATTCTTGGTTTTGCTGGCGGAGCAGCTGGCAGCAAATCCTGCTGAGCTTTCCAGTTTTCTACCAGCGTAGGGCAGCAGAAAGTGCCACTGGCTTGGTCCAGCCCTGGGGAGTCCCTGGAGCAGAAGGCTGAATGCTGGTGGCACTGGTGTGGGTGGCAATGGGATGTACCCTGGGGCAGCCCTGCTTGTCCCAGCTTTGGGGGGATGGCAGGCGGTGTGTGAGGTGCTGTGGAGCAGCCTGCCACTGAGGCCACCACCATGGGCTTGTTCTAATTAATTTGGAGCTTGAGGATGTGCTTCATCTTGTCCAACTGCAGACAGTTAGCAGCTTCTTGTCCAAGTGCCCGTGCAGCTAGGGAAGATAAACAGGCACAGGCAGACAATCCATCATTTCAGGGAAGGAGGAGTCCCAGTCTAGAGCTGTTTGGTGGTCCATCGTCTGGGGGAGAAGCCAGGATGTCACATGTGGTCTTAGATGAGGGGTTGTGAGCTCTCTGTGTTAGGGGAGGGGACACCCTTTAGTGCCTTGCCAGGAGGCAGGCAGAGCTCCTCCACCAGCAGCTCACAGCTCTCTCCCCATCCTCTCTGGGGCCGGGCAGCCTCCAGGAGGAGCAGAGTGGTGTGGCGAGTGCGCCCTTGGCTCTGGCTGCTCTTCCCACCGGGGAGCTGCTCACAGCCAGCTGTGGTGTGAAGCCTGTCCTCTAGGAACTGGCCCCTGCTCCTCTGCTCATTTCGCAAGGATTCGCAGCCAAACGATTTCACAAGATTTATCCAAACATACACACACAGGGGTTTGCTTTGCCGTGGAAGTCCTTCCCCAGGAGCTGTGAAGCAGGCTTGCTTTCTCAGAGCCCCTCCTGGGGTCGGGCTCACTGGGAACAGCCACTTCTCATAGGAGAAGCTGGGAATAGGAGAGGACACAGCTCCAGTTCTTATGTGACTCACGAGGAGCAGCTCCTGCGCTCCTCAGCGCAGGGCTGGATCAGCCCCAGGGGTATTGCTCTCTTTGCTGGTCCGATGAGCATCACCCTTGCCCAGTCCAGCAGCGGGAAGTGCACAGGGTCATGCTCTGTGTATGTTGTGTTTTACCAGACTCTCTTATGCTCTGACTCAAAAGCTCTGGGTACTCCACGTGTGGGAGAGCCGTGGGAAGTTCCCTGCCTTATGATGAGTGGGCTGGAGGATGTGTCCCTGATGGAATGATGAGAAGGAAAGATAAACACAGAGAGAGAAGTCCAGGCGGCAGGAATGTACATCTGGGCACCCCAACTCAGTCGAGTGGCTGTGCTGGGCATCCCAGCAGAAGGTTTCAGTCCCACCTGTGTCTTTTATGAGATCCCATGGGAATTCATGGACCATCAGGCCAGTGGGAGTGTCTGCAGAGGATGAAGGGAAGGAAGCACTGAGTTGGAGGGAACATCGGTGTGGTCTTTCTGGGAGGGTCAGCATGGTGTTGGCAGGGAGTAGCTTAATCAGAGATCTATTTTTGTGAGATGGCAACATGCTGCTCCTCTGCTCGTGGGCACAGCGTGTGTTGTGGGGGTCTCGGGTGCAGATTCAGTGCAAGGAGTCTGTGTTCAGGATGGTTTGGAAGGAGGTTAATACAGTCTGCAACCTTTGTGCGTTGATGGAAATTATCCAGCCTGGAGGGAAAGCGCATGTCTCCAGTGGCTGTCTGGCAGGCTGTGTGCATTGTATCGGTCGTCTCCATCCAGCCCTCAGTGGAAAGTGGATGCATAGCCATAAAACAGCTCTTGTCTCTTAATGCTGCCATTTTATCTGGCCCAAAAAAATCTTTCCTTTGCTGTCAGCTCCACAGGGAGACTGCAGAGGCTGGGGTGGAAACTCCAAGTGCTGCCAGCAGTCCTGCTTGTGATTCTCCCATGTTTATGAAGCTCTGTTGACCAGTTTGTAGCTGCTGGGGAGAAAATGTCATCGCCCTGTAGTAATTCCAATGCACTGAAAATCCTTCTCAGCCATTGGGGCTGTAAGGTCTGCAGCACCATGTGGACATGTGGGGACACATGGGACTGGAGTGAGGAGACGTGTGGGAGCTGAGGCAGGGAATGGACCGGGAGCCCTTCTCCTCAGCCTTGCCATGGTCAGCACTGTCCTCTGTGGAGGAGCACCGGGAACCAGACAAAAGGCAGAATGAGGGTGCTGCTGTCCAGATCCCCAGGACTGGTGAGCAAGGGCTGACGCTGGGCAGGACAAGGGGACAAAACCCTTCCTGCTGTGGGACAGGGGTGAGTTAAATGCAGGGTGTCTCCAAAATGGGTGGTTGCAGGAGAGGGCAGCATCCCTCTGACACAGTTGCTCTCCAGGAAGCAAACTGTTACCAGGCTGGCACTGAATTTCTGGTTCTTTACTCTTGCGTTTGGGAATATTTTAAAGATTTTTAACAAGTTTCTCCTTGTTCCAGGAAAAAAAAGCACAGGATGGCATGAACTCAGAGTCTGATCTCAAATGCACTTTTATTTGAGCTGCTTTTCTCTTGTTGCCTCTTTTACTGGCAGTCACATCACTGTAGCTAATCCTTCGGGCTTGCAGGAGAGCCTGCCTAGAGCTGGCAAAGAGAGCAGCTTGTTCTGCTACTAATCCCCAGCACCCAAAATGTGCTCCCAAAGCCCTGAAGCTCTGCAGAGGTATTGCTCTGCATGCTGTGCTCTGACCAGAGACAGCAATGCAGCAAGGCTGTGTAAGCGAAAACTTGCTTTTTAATAAACTTCTTGCACTCAGATGGGTACATCGCCCTTGACTCTTCAGCTGAGGAAACCACGCAAGGCACATGATAGCAAGTGCTGCTGCCTGACGGTGCTCCCTTTGCCTTGCAGCTGTCTTCCATCATGGAGATGCTGGAAAGTGCCTTTTATGGCTTAGACCTTCTGAAGCTGCACTCAGTCACAACTAAGCTGGTGGGCCGGGTGGAAAAGCTCGAGGAGGTAAGATGAATCCTGCTCTCCCTTGACGTTGTTGCCTTTGGTGGGAATTGCTTCCAATTAAGTTCCTGGTACCTTTGTTCCATTCAGAGCCTTGTTGCTTTTGGAAAAAATGTTAATCAACTATTTGGCTGAAACTAAACCAGACCAGACTAGCCTCCCCACCACTCCTCACTGGCAGTGCTCAGCACATCACTACCCCATCAGCCTTGCCTGACCCTCTCCAGCTCCCCTCATCCCTCGTGGCCCAAACTGGGTGCAGGATCCCAGCTGTGGCCTCACTAGGAGCTCACTGAGGTCAGAAGGGCCTGCTGTTAAGTTTTTCTTCTCAGTTTTACATCTGTGCTGGTTGCTCTCAACAGGCTGCTTTTGTGCTGTTTGACGTGGGGGCGAGAGGTTCAGGGCTGGCGCTGGGGTACACTCACCAGGACGGCAGGGAGCCAAGGAGCTCAGATTCCTGAAGGACCAAGTTACATCTTGGCCTGCGTTAAAAAAGAGCAGAACCCTCAGCCTTCCATTCTTTTTAGAGCAGACTTCCAGTGAAATAATTTTCACTTCCATATCGTTTAATATTTCTTTGGCTAGCACAGGCCTAGGGTTTGCAGTTTGTTAAGCTGCGCTCAGCTATGTAGCAACAGGTTGCCAGATTAAATACTGGAGTTTTCTCCCGTGGTCCATATCTGGGACAGTAATTCCACATTCTTGTCGGAGTGGAGCAGTCCCGTTTGTCTCCAGCCAGAAGCTGAGAGGCGGTGATTTATAAAGCCAAAAATTCCACTTGCAAAGTGTTTTGGGAAGGCACGGTGTGCTCCATCCCAGGGTCAGGAAGAAGACAGCTGGGAGGAGCAGGCTTGCCTGAGAGGCTCTGGATTTCCAAGCACAGTAATTGACCCAAAAGGGGGGAAAGCAGTTTTGATGTCTAAAAATAACAAAGCGCCAATGTTCCTGTTTGCAATCCCACCCCCTTCCTGTGGTTTAGGGTGTTCTCCAGTGATTACTTGGGTTTGCCAAGGGATTACATGGGGTTATCACTGTACTCTGCTTCAGTGCCAAAGTGGTCCTGTCTACTGGCTGGGTCCTGTATGGGGGGTTCAGAGCCAGCAGTGCTGGTGGCACTTTGGGCACGTGGGGTGACCTTGCAGCCTGGTCCCTCTGCTCACAGTCTGTCACAGGGAGGCAGAAGGGCAGAAAGCTCAGTCTGGCTGAAGTAGTTTGGCCAGAGATGGAGCAGTAAAAGTGTAGGAGCAGGGAATTCACAGGTTGGGGTCTTTAATTTCCCAGAAACAGGGCTGCAGGGTCATGTAAAATCAGCTGAACCTGCCTACAGGCACTGGGCTGGGATGGAGAAAGACAGGAGGTGTCTGGGTTAGATGAAGATTGCCCAGTGCTCTGGGGCAGGGCCGAGCTGATGCAGGGCAGTGCAGGCAGCAGGTGTGAAACGCCTCCTGCTGCCGGCTTAGCACAGAAATTCCTGTTGAGAGGAGGCGGAGGAGGATCACACCCTGCATCGGCCGTGGGGTCTGACACAGTGGACAGCTGAGATGCTGAACAAGAGCCTGGCATGGCTTCAAAGCACTGCCCTCCCAGGCGGGTGTGCTTTTGGCAGCTGCTCTGCTGTGAAGCTGCTGAGTGGCCTCCAGCAGCATGACAGGCCAGGCTTTGGTGGTGCCTCCCTGCTCAAGGGGAGGCAGATTTTATCCCTAAGCAGGTCGTAAGCCAAACATTACACAGAATAAGTGATAAAGGCACAAGGCTGTTGGAATCAGTCATCCTCTCCAAAGGAGGATGGTGTTGAAAGCTGCTCCTGCACTGATCCTAGGAGAGCATCACGAGAACCCCTGCTTACTGCAGCAAAACACTTGCTGAAAAGTCCCTGCGTCATTGGACTCAGCCTCAAAACCTGTGACTCGCCATTCCTGCGTGAAGACAGGGAATTCAGATGCACGTGGAGGGGGCTGGGGTTTAACTGAGTTCAGGATGGAATTTTTGCAGAGATTAGAAGGTTTTGTGTGTTGTTTCCAGTATGAAAACATCTTTCGTTCAAGTGATGTCCGTAAAGGGAAGGAACCCCCGAACTCCCAGAGCACAGAACCAGTGCCTTCTCCAGTGAGGCAGATCCTGTGCTTTGTCTTTAGCTCACAGCTGTCACATCAGCTGGTGATTTTGAGGTCACGGGTGGAGGTCACTGTGGGTTTTAGGAGAAATTAATGGCAGGATATTGAAAATGAAGGATCAGGGTAACCACCCCAGTCTCTGTGCAAAAGTGCTCTGATTGATGTGCCACTTTGTTTAAAGCAGTTGCTGTTGGAGATGTAGAAGCCCAAGGATTGATGAGCAGAGACTGCAAAAAACCCTGGGGTATAGGCTGTGCCTGTTGTGGGGAAACTGAGAAGGGCAAAGGGTTTGCCTGCTTGATGAGCTGCAGCCAGCCCCAGCTCCCTCCTGGTCACAGGACAACTCTCTGAGGGTCACTGGCTCTTGTCCTGTCCCCAGATTCTCACTCTCTTCTGTGGGAGTGGGGAGTGATGGGGGGGAGCGGTCTCTGTGTGCAGGCACTGTGTGGCCAGGACAGCCAAAACCAGACCAGTGGGTTGCTGACCTCCAGGACATCCCTCGAAGGTCAGGCAGGCAGTGGCCAGCCAGGATGGCATCCTGCTAGGAAAGTGAGGTTCATAAATGGGAGATGAACTTGTTGCCACAGGCCAAGGGCACCAGGCTGAGACTTTAGGGGTTTTAGCTTGTCTTTTCCTCTTCCACGACCCAGCGAGCATAGCTGAAGATGGGTGTTGAAGAACCTAATGGCCATTCTCCTGCTCCATGGGAACCTATGGAAAAGAGTGGATCTTGGATGTGCACACCAGGGATGGGGTTTCTGAATCCTGCTAGGGTCAGGGAGCATCTTCTTAGCAGCTGAAGTGTCCAGCTCTGTGGAGAATCCCAGCTGTAAGCCCAGGATGGTAGCACAGAGCTTTCTGGCTCCTAGGCTGTGGTTTGGGGGCCAGGGAGCATCCCTTGACAATAAGTGGGGTAAAGTCTCCTCTCTTGCTTTTCTAGGGCATGTCCAGGAACTTCACGCAGGAAGGTCACCGGGCAGGAGCCAGTGGGGAGGAGGCTCTGCAGGATTCCTCTGGCAGGGACAGGGAGAACTGCTCCAGGCTCCTCACCAACAGCCTCCCGGACATCGAGAGCTCTCTGCAGCGGGATGCGGAGGCTGCCTACACACACACAGAGGTACGGCCGCCCAAGCACGGCTCAATGTCACTGCTGCTGCACCAGCCAGCCCTGGGGGTGTCTCCTGGATGCGGCCCCGGGCTGGTGATTTTCTTCTCGGCTCGGGTGACCCTGTTTCTGTGCCTCCAAATCCAGCCTGCTTCTCTCGGCACAGCCCAGCTGCTGCCGGGGCGGGATGTAGGTGGGAGCAGAGGGAGGTTTCTCCCTAGTCCTCCCCCCTTCCCACGGCGTTGTTGGTTTTCGAGGTCAGCAGTGGCTGAACTGCTCGGAAAGCGTGATGTCATTGTGGGGCCGGCTGGGAAGCGGTGGGAAACTCAGAGCCTTTGATTAGCAGGGCTTGGGGCTCTGTGGAGGGACAGCCTGTCGCCTGCCCTGCCTCCCTCCCGGGCAATTACCCCTCCACAGAAAGCCCCGGAGCCTGGCAGGCTCCAGGCAGAGGCTTGGGCATCCCTGGCTCTGGCACCCAGCCCCAGACTGGGGGGGGTCCCCAGGGGATCAGCCCAGCATGGCAACATCCTCTGCCTGGAGCAGCAGTTCTGTGCAGCCTCAGAGGAGGCTGAGAGGGGTGTTTTGAAAAAAGGTTTGTCCGGGGTGTCCTGATGTGTTTACTGCTTCAGTGGTGAGATGTATCATGGCCTCATGCTCCTCTTATCCCTGCTGGGCAACTCCTGGAGCATCCTGCCCTCACCCCCGCAGGGCAAAAGGTGTCTAGGGAGGGAAACATCATTTCCAGCTCAAACACGGGTGCTCAGCTCCCTAAGGGTGGCAACAGCCTGCACTTGTTCCCCCTGGGCACCGTGGGTCCTATGTCGGGGTGGGCTCCCCACCCCTGGTGAGAAGGGGGTGGGCTCCCACACCTGCACTGTGTGTTGGCAGGTGGGGAAATGGCCCCAACTGTGCCGTGCCAGCACACTCTGCCCCTGGGAGAGCCACGCTCCCCCTGCTCCCCACGCCGAAAGCTGAGCAGCTGCTGCCTGCTGGAGGGGAGCCAGCTGCAGCCAGGAAGGGGAGCGGAGTGTGGGGCTTTTATTACCCCGAGTGACCTCATTTCCCAATATTCCCCCTTTCTCACTGTTAATTGCAGCAGGGCCCATCTTCTCAGCCAAATGGGCACAGCTTCAACCTTCAGGCTGGCTTTCCGATTTCCTTTAATGAGATGAAATCCTTAAGACATGAGCTGCTGCAGCTGGTCCCTGCCCCGGGGTGTTCCCGGTCCCTGCCTCTGGGGGGTTCCTGGTCCTGCTGGGAAGGTGCCTTCAGCCTCTCTGCCTTGTGAAAGCTCGGTGCACATTGCACTCTCTCTGCAGATCAGCTGCCAGCACTGCTCCCTGGCACACAAGGGAGTGGATCTCACTCTGCCTGCCTGTCCTGCATCCCATAGCCTGTGCCTTGTTGAGTGTTGAGTTCTGAAACTGCAGGGTGGCACCAAGGATATGCAGGAGCAATGCTGGTCTGCCACCCCTCTGTCTCCTGGAGGGTTTCCCATGTCAGAAGGGACTGAGGGTGACCCTGAAGAAGGAAGGAGCACAGAGCCTCCTACCCAGTTCAGAACTGGCAAGCCTGACCTGCCCTGTCCCCAAAACACAGCATTTCTGGCCTATCCAGTAGTAACGTTCCATGTCTCTCCCAGGGAAAATATGAAGAAAGATTCCTGAAAGATGAAACCATATCCCAGCAGATCAACTCCGTTGAGTCGCTCCCGGAGCTGCATCTCTCTCTGGAGGACAAGAAGCCTGAGCAGCTCTTGCAAAGGAAGCTGAGGGTGAGGAGCCGGCCTCCTTCCAAGCCCACCATTGTCCGAGGGGTCACCTACTACAAAGCCCAGTCCACCGAGTCGGAGAATGACATCGAGGAGCAACGTGAGTTGGATGTGCAGCCACGCTCGGTGGGATGGATGGCTGCATCCTGTAAAAAAACCAGCATCCATCCCCTGAGTCCTGCCTCATCCGCTGGGAATGTGTGGGCAAAGCGTGTGGGAGCAGCAGGGGGAGGAGGCAGGAGGAGGTGGGATGACTGGTACTTCACTGCTATGCAGCCTTTGAGCCCTGTAGTGGAGCAATGCAGAATTGTTATTCCATGGAAAATCCCCGGTAGCTAAAGAAATAGGTCACTGCTTCAGTTTAAAACACCCAACATCAACACCTCTCCAAAAGTTTCTGTGGTGGCTGGCAAGCCCCAGTGGTCCCCATGCCCTGGGTGAGGCACCCACTTTGGCATCCCAGGTTAGGTGGGTGGGATCTGGCTGGGCATGCAGCTGGGTCTCCATCCTGCCCTGTCTTAGGGAGATTTGCTCTCCCTCACCTCCTGCTCTGCCCTGCCTGGGGTGCTGGATGTGGCTGTGATGGGGTCTCACTGACCTCCTAACGTGAGCACCATCAGCCTCTGTATTTCACACAGGGAGAGGGAATGCATGTGGGCCTAGTACCAGGCAGACTGCAGAAGTGGGCAGGGGGCCAGCGCGGAGGGGCTGTGAGGGACTGTGGGGCTGACACCTGTGTCTGTATTTGGCAGCGGACGAGCTGTTCAGTGGGGACAACACGGTGGACCTGCTGATCGAGGACCAGCTCCTGAGGCCCAACAGCAGGGCGGGCCAGGGCGTGAGGAAGCCCTCCCCAGTGGGATGGCCACCCACCCCTGGCAGTGCTCCCACCACCCCGCCGGCTGCTGACACTGCTGCGACGGCCACGGTGTCCCTGTCACCTGCCACATCCATGGACCCCACACCAGACCCCAACGCTGTGAGCTGGCTGACCCCCACCCCAGAGACTGTGACTGCCCCAGCAGGGCTGGTGGAGGAGGGGACCCCACAGCTACTGGCCACAGTCATGGAGAACCTGCCCCCAGCCACCACTGCTGGGGCCTGGAGCGACACGGAGAGCAGCCCAGGAGCTTGGGGACAGGAGAGCATACCCCCAACACCAGTCAGCCCCGCTACCCCAAAGGAGGGCCTGGAGGAGGAGGACATCAGGAACATCATTGGTGAGTGCCTGCAGGTCCCCAGCTCTGCAGGAGGGGGCTGGTTTGTGCCCACAGTGTGTCTGACTGGGCTTACTTGCTTATTAATTCTGGAACCTACTGTAGTCTCCCCCAGTTTTAGGGGCTGGGCTGGGCAGGGCAAAAAAAGGCCTCCTTGGACATGGGCCCAAGACAGGTAGCAGGCTCAGCCATGACCCAGGGACATGGCTGAGGCTGTGAGGAGATGTTTGCAGGATCTGGCCGCTGCTGCTGGGTCTTGTGAGGCTGCAACTGGGCTTAGGTAGCAGGGGGTACCTGCTGGTGGGTAAGGGGCTGGAGAGGGGTGATGCCCACCCCAAGAGGAGCAGGGAGAGTGTGGCCACCCTGCCTCAGGCCTCACGAGCGCTTCTCTGCCCATGCAGGGCGCTGCAAGGACACACTGTCCACCATCTCGGGCCCCACCACCCAGAACACCTATGGGCGCAATGAGGGAGCCTGGATGAAGGATCCCCTGGCCCGGGAGGAGCGGATCTATGTCACCAACTACTACTATGGGAACACGCTGGTGGAGTTCAGGAACCTCGACAATTTCAAGCAAGGTGGGTTTTGCACCATTTCCAATGCCATGCTGGCTGCTGCTTGGCTGATCCAAGCAGCATCCTCCTTCCTGGGAGTACTGGATGATGGGGGAGTGATCCATCTGAAGACCCTCCCCTCTTGGGGCCAGTGCCTGGGTTCAGAGCATGGGGCAGGTCAGGCTGCAGCTGCTGGCTGTGGAGGGAGCGCAGGCAGAGCTGGCGGCAGAGGGTGCTGGCGGCAGGGCCACCCACCCCAAAGCAGAGGGAGGGTCTCACCAGCAAGGTGCCTCTGCCCCGCAGGTCGCTGGAGCAACTCCTACAAGCTCCCATACAGCTGGATTGGGACGGGGCACGTTGTCTACAATGGCTCCTTCTACTACAACCGGGCCTTCACGCGCAACATCATCAAGTATGACCTGAAGCAGCGGTATGTGGCCGCCTGGGCCATGCTGCACGACGTGGCCTACGAGGAGTCCACCCCGTGGCGGTGGCGAGGCCACTCAGACGTGGACTTCGCTGTGGATGAGAACGGCCTGTGGGTCATCTACCCGGCCATCAGCTACGAGGGCTTCAACCAGGAGGTGATCGTGCTGAGCAAGCTGAACGCAGCCGACCTCAGCACCCAGAAGGAGACCACGTGGCGGACGGGGCTGCGGAAGAACTTCTACGGGAACTGCTTTGTCATCTGTGGGGTCCTGTACGCGGTCGACAGCTACAACAAGAGGAATGCCAACATCTCCTATGCCTTTGACACGCACACCAACACGCAGATCATCCCCAGGCTGCTCTTTGAGAACGAGTACGCCTACACCACGCAGATAGACTATAACCCCAAGGACCGCCTGCTCTACGCCTGGGACAATGGCCACCAAGTCACCTACCATGTCATCTTTGCCTACTGAGACCCCCCCACCACAGTGGGGCACTGCAAGCCAGGGGCCACCAGCACCTTTTATTATTATTTTTATTGTTATTATTATTTTGTACAAATCGAAGAGTAAATGATGGGTTTTGTTTCGAGCTGGTTTTTTATGGTGGATTGTAGATCGATCCCCAGGCCAGAACCACCCCCTTTGTCTTTGCTGTATCCTTGCTTCTGATTTTCCTTCCCAGGGGAAGGAGGTTCTCCTTCGGAAGGGCAGATGGGCTCTGCTGTCCGGGGAAGAGGAGGTGGCCATGGTCCTCCTGATGATGTTTTTGGCTAAAGATGATCAGCAAGAACCAGTACAAAGCTGGCCTCTCTGCTGCGGGCACCAGGTCCCAGCGGGATGCTGATGTCTGCCTGCCCTGGTGGAGGACCTGTGTGCCCCATGGGAATGTCCCATCTCTCAGGACCATCTTCCCAGCTTCCCTTTGGAGATCCTGCTGTACAATGGGGCTGTGAGCACAGCTCCAGCAGCCCCTGGTGCTGGCACTTATGCCAAGGACTGTCCCCTCCAGCTTGGGCTCTGCCTTTTGAAACCCCCTCGGGGGGTTGGGGTGCACCTTGAGCCCCGATTCACACCTGGAGTGAGCTGGTGGCAGGAGGGAGATGCTGTAAATACGTGTAGATGGCTTTTGTTTGTTCATTTTGTAACCTAAAGTAGTCCCCCTTGGCATTTGCTGGGCGAAGGTTCTGCTCAGCTGGCTGCTGGGCTGCCTGGGCAGGGGGCTGTGGGGCTGGGGGAGTCCTGGGGGCTGGAAAGCCCTTGCCCTGCTGCTCCCTCTCCTACATTGCCTCTTGCTGCCGTGCTTGCCCTGGTCCTGGCTGTTGACCATTGGGATCCCCTCACAGAGGCAAAGCCCTTGCCCTCCTGCCCACCAGCATCTTGTATTTACCTGCCGTCAGTAATAAAGGATCCAGTACCTTTGCAGCTGTTCGGGCCTTTCTTTGGCTCTGCACCTTTGGGTGCATGGAAATACATGGGGGCGTTTTGGCTTGGTTTTGGCTGGTTTGGGGAGGCCCAGCTTACAAACCGAGGCGGGAGGGACTCTAGGGGGCTTTAGGCCACTTGGGACTGGCGCCAGGGCAAGGTGACATGGTCATCTCCAGCCCTGAGAAGAGCTTGTCTCTGTGATGCCAGCTGCACTGGGGTCACTCAGGCTGCAGTGAGACCCTTGTGGCCTTCTCTTTGCCAGGCTCCACTGGCAAAGCAGAACAGCTCATGCAGGGTGCCCTCCCCAGGAGCAGGAGGGGGGTCTGGGTGCATGTGCCACGGGCAGTGCCAATGCTGTGCTGAGCAGAGTCATGCTGCAGCCAAATAGACAGCAGATACAGCACAGGCCTTCTAGCCATTTGCCTAAGGAAAACAGCATTAATAAGCACAATAACAATGAATATTAATAATAAATAAAAGAAGGATTTTATTGCCTTCAGTGCCAGGGATACAGAGAACAGAACTACACAGGATGAGAGATGCTCTCCACCACTGGAGCCCATGCTGCTGACTGGGGATGCAGTGCTGCAGCAGTCCTGAGCCCCCAGCCTCTACCAGCAGCCCCTCCCAATGCGCTGGGCTGTGCCACCCCAGTAAATGCCCCCCACAGCAGTCAGCCATCCCTTCCTGGGACTGCAGGGGAGCCGTGTGCCTCTGGCTGGGGCACTGCCGGGGTTTTTATTTTTGAATATTATGTGAGCTGGCCCACAGTCAGGTGGGGCCAGGGCCAGGAAAACGAACTGGTGCAAGGAGAGCAGCCAAACCCCTTGCCGAGCCCGGCTGCTTCCCAGCCGCGCGAGCGCCGAGAGGATGGGGGGCCTGCGCAGTTTGCACCGAGTACGTGGCAAAGGGCAAAGTTTTTCCATGGTGTTGCAAGGCACATACTTCACAGGGGTGTACTGCTCCTCATCCTCCTCCTCACTGCCCCTGGAGCTGTTTGTCTTGCTGCTGGACCAGCTTTTATTTCCTAACAGCCACACACACACACAAATAATAATATTCATAGTCAAAAACCCCACACGAGCCAGTCAGTGCTCAGTGCATGAAGAAAAGGCAGCTGGCTGGCAAACCGAAGCCCATCATCTTCTGTGCGAACTGTAAAGGGGAAGAAAAATACTGTAACATGCTGAAGTCATTACACAAGGCCAATGCTCTGCTGGCGTCACATCCCAGCTGAGCACCTCAGTGCCCAGCCCCTCGGCCCAGCTCCGGCCTGGGGCTCGGCCAACAACTGTGGGACAGACTGAACAGAGCTCCACACTTATTTAGGAACAGCAGCAGGCAGCTGCAGCATCATGTTTGGGGCAAACAGCACAATCCCCCACTGCCTGGCGGGTGGCTGTCAGTGCTGGCAAGGCAGAGAGGGGTGTGTGGGGCCGAGTGGGTGTTACGTGTGTGTGGTTTGAGGAGGAAGGTGCTGTGACTGTGACTGTGTCCCTCTGAACTGAAGCAGCCCTTCTGCCCCAGCGGGGCCAGTGCTGCTCCAGAGGCTGTTGTTAGCAGTGAAAAGTATTAAATAGCACACACAAAAAACAACCCAAACAAAAAACAGGAAAAAGAAATCAAACCCAAGAAACAAGAGCTTTGCAAAGGCATCTGCTGCATTAAATCACCTCCCTTGGGCCAAGCCCCAGCCTTTTGCCAAGAGGCCACGTGGGCTGGGCAAGACAGCAGCAGTGTGCAGGAGAGCACATGTAGGTGAGGAGGTGTGTGGAGGGTGTGTATGGCCGTGTCAGTGTGGGCTGTTCTGCTTGTGGTGCTTTAGTTGAAAGTGTAGGGTCCCACCACCCTCCTGGGTGGCAGGGGCTGGCCTGCCCCACCACACCACTGCTCCCTGAGAAGCATCCCAGGGCTCCCCAGCAAGGGAGGCTGCACAGGCAGGGATTGGGGCAGGTGTGGGGGTTGATGCGGAGTGGGGTGGGGCTCTCTGGTCAGGCCCAGCACAGCCATTCTGGCAGAAGAGGGATGCTCCTGGGGCGCAGGGCCAGGGCTGGGTGGCTGGCCCAGCACGGGGTGTAGGGCTGCAGGAATCCCTGCAGCTGCAGCTGGGAGCTGGACACTGCTTCCTGCAGCTGCCCAGCGTGCAATGCAGGAGAAAAGCCTGATCTCAAGCATGGGTGCCTGCTGTGACGTCTCTGGGCAGGACACCAGGGTTCAGCACCCCACCTCACGAGGCAGCCTAACAGGGACAGAAATTAAAAACAACCCAAGGGTTTGGACAATGTGTAAGTAGCAGGGATGGCCCAGGTTTCCCCCATGCCAGCCCTGGGCAGCAGCTGCTGCTGCCGACCCCAGGACTGCAGCGGTGCCTCACCCACACCTCTGGCAGCAGGCATTGCTGCCTGGGACCCCCAGGGCTGAGCCGCATAATCCCTGGACAGGACACGGCGGTTGGGTAGGGTCAGGCACAGGAATGGGCTTAGGGGGACTGCCCCTGCTGTGCTGATGTGCCAGGGAAGGGGCTCGGTCTGGCAGCAGGACCTGCTGTGCTGCATGTCGGATGCACTGGCTGTGCGCTAAACCAGGGACTACTGCATGGATTTGACAATGGCCCTCAGGGCATGAGGCATCTCTGGGACGGAGGGGGACGAGCTGTAGAAGGTGTCAGTGTGATTTCTGCGCTGCTCTCGGAGGTACGGAGGGACAGACGAACTTTTGATGTGGAGGATCCTGGTGTCCATCACTTCACAGTCAATCTGCATCATCACCTCATAGCCCTGCCCATTGATCACATTCTCTGCAAAAGTAAGGATAAAAATAAGGTCAGAGTTGGCCCTGCAAGCTAGTGACCCAACAGCACCAAAAGCAGAGTTTCCTGGAGCTTTTTCTTTTTTGTCTGGAGCAGGAGCTGGAGGGGGGGAACACCCTTCCTTTACACAGCTCCACACATGGAGCTCCATCTCACACAATGTGGCCCCAGCCTGCTTGTGACACCTCAAAGGCCCAGGCCACACTTAGCATGTGTAGTCACACTTAGAAACTAATGTCTTTTATTTTCTCCTCCTTCATCTGCACATAATTACCGATGGAGTTTGCGCTGTATAACATTTATTACAGAACTGTTGTTCTTGAGCCACTAGAGTGTGGGGGTGATGGAAGATAAGGTTTATTTAAGAAAGCTGACTGTTTCACTTTGTTGAACCCTCTTGACACTGAGTATCTAGAGGAATTTCTTCACCAGATTATTAACAAAAAAAGTTAAAATGTGATCTCTCAAAAGAATTAACTGTGCCTTGTTACCGTCCTGACCTGGCTGTTTTTCTTGGGTGATGTGGTGACATTGAGCAAGGCCACTACCCTGAGGGACCTCCGGACACCAGGAGACCCAGACCAGCACAAGGGACCCCGACTGCATCACCCAGTGTGGCCCCAGGCCCAGCACATCTGCTGCTGCAGAAGCTCCTGGGCTTACAGGCAGAGGCTGTGCACATGGCCAGCATCTGCTGCCTGGATTTAAAGGTGGGGGACTACTCCCTGCATAGACAGTGTGCCCAGGAATGCAAGTTCAGCTTTCCAGGCACGACTAATCCTCGCCTTTCAGAGTCAGAAGACTGCCATTGGCAGGGTTTTCCTCCTGTGCTAAGGAGGATGGAAGATCATCTAATGGAAAGCGTATGGATCGGAGGAATGCAATATACATTACTAATTTTTACTGTTTTCCTGGATTAACTCTGACTCTGGATGACAGCTGACAAGCATGGCTGGACCCTCTTGTACCCCACACCACCTGTAGAAGCCATTAGATCAAGTATGTCTGGTATAGTAATGAAAAGCAGGAGCAAACCCCTGCTAAGGGGGCTGAGAGTCTGCAAGGGAAATCAAAGCTCCCACCTGCAAGAATGAAATGGAAAATGCTCTGTATGTGCCACTGAGACACCGAAGCAAGGAGCAGCTGTGCATGTCTCTGTGCCACTGACCCAAAAACCCTGACAAGCTCCTCATCCCTCCTGTAGGCCGTGCTGCTGATGAAGCCCTGCTATGACTTCAGGGGCTGTGCCCCCAGCTGGTCCCCCCACAGGAGGGCCATCCCTCCAGGTCACCCTTTCTCTCAGCACACCCAAAGGGATGTGCTCTTGGTTCCCACCTAAAAGGCTCAGGACCAGAGAGCGGAGGGGGTTGGTGGTGCTGCTCAGAACACGGGAGCAGAGGGGCAAGAGGGGAAGTACAGAGCCTGGAGACAGCACACGGGAACAGATGGGCTCCCCTGGAGACACAGCTCCTCAGCTCTCGTGCTGCAGTTGGTAAGACCCCAGGGACCCCAGCTATGGGAGAAACAGTGCTCCAAAGCCCCAGGTGGGTGAGGTGGGATGGGACTGTGGGCAAGACCCGGAAAACCTCTCGGTAAGGCAGGAAGAGTTTCCTGTGTCTGCCCACAGCAGCCAGCACAGCAGGCTATCGTTAGATTCCTGGGCATTGCACAAGACAGAGAATAGCAACACCAGAAGCAGCCCATGCAAGAGAGGGAGCTGTGCTGCATGGGTGGCAGTGGGGAGCATGGGAACCAGCTCAGCCCATTCTGGACAGCTGGGATCCTGCTTCTCCCAGCACTGACACAGGCTCCCTTGCGACTACCTGTACCATGGGTAAGTAAGCCATAGTCCTGCTACCCCATGGCAAGAGGTTCTGTGCCTTCTTAGGCTACCACAGCTGGGAATAATCACGCTCATGATGAGCCTCTCTGGCCAGCAGGCATGGAGGAGACACACTCCCCCAGCTCAGACACTCACAATCCTGCCCTGGGCCTGTGAATTAGCCCAAGAGTTACAGGCAGGTTTAAAGAATGCCTCTGATTCTTTCCCTTTTTGGGGTGAAGGTATTGTTGATGACGAGCTGCTGCAAGAAGCCTCTGCAAAGGATTTAATTTCAGAGGGATGAGGGCAGTAGCAGGAATGGCTCAATTCCCACTACAGGCATTTCCAACAGCCTTTCTCATTACCATTAGCTCCAAACTGACTTAGAAGAGGAGGTGGGATGTTCTGCAAAAACAGCAGCTACTTGATGCTGCTGCTGGGGGCCTGGACCAGCTGTGTTTCAAGGAGTGGTCTGGAAATCATGCCAGCCTCAGTGGGAGAGCCCTGCCCAGCCCACCCTAGTCCAGAGGGTGGAGAGGCTGATGCTCTGTGAACATCCATGCTCTGTGATGGTCTCAGCAAAACAACACGCAAACGTGACCTGAATGCAGCACAATCTCATGTTTGGGAAGACTAGCTCAGTGTCATTGCAAAAAATGATTCCACATGGCTCTATCCTGAGTTCAATGCCATTAGACTGTTTCATGATCTGGACGAGGAATAGAGAGCATACTTATAAGATTTCTGGAAGATGCTAAACTGGAGAGATTTCAACCATCTTGGAGTGGCTGGATTGGATGAGACTGCAGTTTTGATAAAAGAGAGAAGCTGTCCAAAATCTTCAGAATGCATTTCAGCCACGGCCAGAGGGAAGTACAATGCTCAAGAGAACTGGAAAACATGAGTAAAAATGGGGCTGGGCAGAAGCCCTGCAGAGCATCACTGCGCATAAGCCAACAGCACGACAGGACTAGAAACCATCAGCCCCACTCAAGAGAAACAGGTTTAACTTTGACCGAGTTTCTGACGATAACGAAATACAAACCCTGGATGAAAGTACCCTGGGAGACCAGAGGATCTCTGTGACTGGCAGTTATTAAGGAAAAGGTGGATGACTGCCTGCCCATCAAGGTACAGGGTACCTAACCCTTGCTCTGCACAGATACCTGAAGTTGCTCCTGATGTCTCTGACCCTGCCTTTCTGGGAGTGCAGGTGCCTGCTCAAGATTGGAGCTGCACTGTTCTAACCCCTTGTGAGCAACAATTTTGCCTGGTGATTCCTCTGTCAGATGTTTTCAAAAAGTCTGGTCGGGCTTTCTTTCCTTCCCCTCCCACGGGGCCATCCAGCAGTACCAACATCTGGGAGACACCAGTGGAGCAGAGGGCGGTTTTCCAGAGTGTCCATGCTGGGTGCTGAGCTCACCAGCTGTGTGTGGCTCATCTCTGGAGGGGTCAGTGTGCATAACCAGTGCTCCGATCAGTGTGAACTGCCCTGCCTGAGCACGCACCCATCACACCTCCCGGGGAGGCACAGGGGTGTCTGTGAAGCAGGACTGACAGCCCCAGACTGCTGCCTGCTGCTCTTTGCCGGCTGGAAGGTCAGCACTGCCAGTGTGCATTACACAGGGCTGCCTAACAGCCCAGAGCAACGCTGACACTGAGTGATTTCTAAAGTTTATTGTATTGAATTACGTATGACTGATGTTTTGTGGGATTACATAAGTGAAAACACAGGAACGGATCTCCTGTAGAGGTGTCTGGATTTATAAATAGATTTATTGCTCCTCTTTGAAGTTCAGAACATACAGCTTCTCACACGGTACAGCCTCAGGCTTAAGCAGCTATCCTTGCTGGGCCAAGAGACCGCATTGCAGTTAATTATTTGTTAACAGGTTTAAAAGCCATGCTTCAGATGATTGACTATTTCAAATTAACAGCAAAGGTAGTTGTGCCAAGCGTTGCTGTTCTGACTGCCTTCCCAAAGAGCCTCACTGGCTCTCACGGGCTGTACCAAACTCCCAGCACGAGCTTGGTCTAGGGAACAGAAACCTAATTCCCAGTGCTGCTCCCCAGGGCCTAGGGCAACTCCCCTTATAAAAACCCATGTTGTAAGATCCCACAGATGAAAGCTGAAGTCTGCGGTCCAAACCAAAACCGAAAAATAAGGCTGAGGGTATTAACTACTGCTACAAATTACAGAAGATGATGGAAGATTGTCTTCATGTTTGGAGCACTAGATTTTCAAAACTGTCTTATTAGAAAGGCCATAGAACCAAAGTCCCCTTTCTCCCCTCAGTAGCACTGACATGTATCCATCCATCCATCATTGGACTGTTCAAATGTCCACGTGTGAGATCAGGCACCTAATTCTACAAGAAATGCTGTCTTAGAGAAAGGCAGAAGACAGGCAGAAGGCTTCAAAGGCAGGTAATGCACTAAGTCAGAACAAATGGTGATGTCAGCTGCCTCTCTAGACTTCAACTTTACACATACCATTGGGCTGTTTATCCCATGGGTACAGTCATAGGACAGAAGATGTAATTCTGGTAATTTACCCTTTCCCATTTACATACACCTTCCCAAGAAAGCTTGCTGCAGGAAAATGCTCATTTTGAAAACTGCAGTTTGCACAGAGGTTGAAACAGAGCTCCCCTGAAAGGCCACCTGAGCTTGCTGGAGTGTTTCAAGCTGTAACCAAACACCATGGAAAAGCTTTACAGCTTTTTGAAGGCGTACTCACGCTTTAGGTACATTTATAGAGCCTTATTCTACCAGAACAACTACGAATTTTACCTTACTCTGGGCAGTGACACAGTGGATTACAAAAAAATATTTAGGGCCTGACAACCCCAATCCTCAGGCTCTTTCCTAAGGCCTGTATTGCCTTTGCAGTAGACAGTTTGCTTTGCCACACCAGATTCCAAAAGACAGTCTGTGTCAGCGTTAAATTACACTTGGAGCCCCTTCTATCACAGCAGCACGAACCAAGGCAACTTTCAAAGAGCCACCAGTCATGCTCCAGTACCTGGTGCTTTGTGCTAGCTGGGCTGAGCTGATGATGCTAAAGTCTGGTTGTAAGAATGATTTAGCACCAAATTACACTATTTAAACTGCCCTGTCCCAAAAGAAAGGGCAGTACAGTACTGTCTAGGGCAGTACAGAGTTCATAAGACGAGGGCACCAGCGGCAGTGGCAGCTCTGGCGCTGGCCTGTTGAAGGGCTGCAGCTGTCCCCAGACATAACTCAGGGGGCTTTCTCTGCACTGTCACTTCCGCAATCTTCCATTTCATCTCTGCTGAGCAGCCCTGACTGTCCTACCCAGCACATCTGGACAATGTTTCCATCTGAAGGGTTGATATACACTACCAAATAAGTATATAAATGAAGCAGCGTTACGGACTAAAAATACGCTCACTGCAACAACGCAGCAGGATTCCTAAAACTTTTACAGATTTGCTTGTTAGACAAATTTGCTTGTTAGGACTGTTTGAGGCAAGGGAGAAAGTTATATTGTGACCCAAACAACTTCTCTTTTTTAAAAGCAAATTCCCACTTGGAACTATTTCTAAACAAAGCAGTTGCAATGATCTCACCTCTGTGGACTCAGCTGTCCTCAGTCCCTGACAGAGGTTAAGGGAGATCTTGGGTATTTCAGGTCTCCAGGTCTCTGACCACCTCTCAGACTGTGAGCCAGCCTGCAGGGTCTATTTGTGTATAGGAACAGGGACCATGGTCTGAAAAACTGGATCCACAGAATCAAAGTCAACCGGAGAAGCCACGAGCTGACAGCAAGGAGACAGGGTCTTTCTCCATGTCTAAGCTGCTGGAACATTGATGCCAGGGGATATCCAAGGGATATATATATATATACATATGTATATATATATATACATACATATATACAGGCATGAGAGGTAAGGAAGAAAACTGGAAGAAACAAGCTCCCTGTGGTCTCCTAAGAAAATGATGAGACAGAGGAGAGATCAGCACTGGCTCTGGCTGAGGAGCATCACATGCCCTTAGCTTACACCACTCTGTGATTTTTTGGAAAAGGTCAGCACCTCTGGGCAATGTGGTCAGTCGCCAATCTGTGCCAGATGGTGCTTTGCAGTACCCGGTCCAGGGTGGGAGGTCTCTGAGAGAGGGAAGGAAAGCTGGCTCTTCCCAGGAATCACTACCCACCTGATCACCCACCTCCCCTTCCAATCTTCTTTCCTGCTGCAGTCACTTCCCTCTAAGAGAAGGAACACGAGCTACAGAGGAGATGGCCCAGTGTGGATCTAGTGTGATTGCTCTTGTTTTGCAGAGGGAGCCAATGGTCATCCCAGGAAGAGAAGATCAGAATCACCAGTGTTGACCCTCACAGGCACTTACTTTAAATCTCCCTCAGACAGAGTATTTCTCGGAAAAACTGAGACATTTTTGACAGCTCTGGCTGTGCAATATATGTGTTGTTGGCAGGGTATCATTGCTGCAGGATGACTATATTTTAAATCTAACCAGCTGTGGCAATGTTAATGACAAGAGGAAAAAGCCAGAAGAGAACACAAAGACAAGGGTCAAAGGAGTTTTGCTGCACAGAAAACTCTTGGGAGTGAAGGAGAGAGGCTGGAGAAAGAGCAATGCTTAGTCAGAACCATCCCATGCCTGCTTGGGAGGCACAAAAAGAATAAACAAACTTCCCACACTGCCTGCAAATCCAGACATACCCACTTGCAAGACAATAAACTGCACACAGGAGAGTAGTCTAGAAAGGCATTCCAGTAAAGGCTTCTTTCTAAAACTAGGGCTGGAGGGCTTGTCCCATGACAAGGGGGCTTCTCCCCGAGTGCAGCAGGGACTGGGGGACATGGCATCTCTCCAGCACAGACCAGCAAGTGAATCTGCTGGGAACAACCCCTTTGTTGCAAAATGTGACCACCTGTTTCCACCTTTTCTTTTCACCTTTTAGAGAGACATTTATCCACAAGTGAGCCTTCCCTCTTGTCACACAAAAGCTTTCTCCCTTTCAGCAGTCTCAAAGAAGTACCTTCTTCCAGTTCTTTTGAACACTCATGTATGTTATTGTGCTGAAGGGACCTCCCTTATCCTTGCTGTCCCTCTGAGGCCCCTGATGGAGCACTGAGGAGGACTTTCCTCTGCAGGAGCTGTGCTCTCGTCCCAATCTCTTGTATGTACCAGGACACACTCAATCTCACAGATTCTGCCAGCTTCAGTTCCTGAAGCCATTTTTTAAAAGTTTGCTGGTTTTGTCAGCTGCTGTCCCCCTGATACTTATATTGCCTCAGTGGTTAACAGCAGCACAAGAACTTTTTGCTCCTCCCTTCAGCAGTGCTGACTTCCACTTTAAGTGTTCTTTTACACCTTGGTCCTCCACAGGCCCTAGAGATTCCCTGGCAGGTTTCCTCTGAAAAATGTTTTTATTATTTTTTTATGCCTCAGGCATGCTGTTTCTTAGTATCTTTTTCTGGCTTGACTTCTTATGGTTTGACATTTAGTCTGCCAGAAATCATCCTCTTTTTTTCCCTATTTCCTCATTTGGCTACAATGCCTATTGTTTAAAAGATATCTTCTTACTTCTATGAATTGACTTTAATGTATTACTTAAGTATTTTTAGGGTTCTTTTAAAGATTTTTGCAGTGAGCTTTTAATTTTTAATCAATCTTCATAACATTTGCCAGCATTTTACCCCAATTGATTTCTTTTAATATGTTTTCCTATTCTTATTTAGCCCTCACCTTTGAACTGTAGCATGTACTTCACCATTTCAAGTTGTAGGCACTTACTGATAAATTTAATGTAACTATTGGACTCAATCTTTTTTTTTTCAAGAGGCAGTATCACATTTTCATTGACACGGACCTTCTCTATCACTCAATATCACTTGTATCCTGGTGTTAAAGTGTCTCACTGATTTGAGGGTGAAGGCTGGTAAGAGCCTGTACTCACAGTTAAAATGTCTTTCTAGTTTGGACGGTGTCCAAAGAGTGAGCTGAATTTTCCACCTGTCTCACTTGGATACATAAAGTTACCTCACTTATTTAGATACTGCAATCAGCTCTTGCTTGTAGAAGAGTATTTTTAACACCATCTCTGTGAAGGTTCTGCCTGTGTGGGGCGAGTACTTTCCTCCACACGAGCCTCTCTGATTCAATGCATTCTCCAGTTAATTATAAAACTGCTGCAGTGCCTGTCTGAACGCAGGACGCTAATAAAGGGAGACGTCCCTTTCAAAGACTTCTGTCTCCCAGCTACAGCAACAGGAGGTTTACTGCTTTAATGTCTAAGTCCTGCTCTGAAACAGAGGTGCCTCCTTTCTCACAGTGAGGGGCAGCTCGGGCTGACAGTCATTGCTTCATCCACGTTCACCCAGAAGGCACTTCTGCCATGGTCTCTTCCTCTGGAGCTACTACAGAGTAAGACAGGATGGACGTAGGTGATTTACAGTTTTGGTTTTGTGACCAAAAATGTTCTTCAGATACTCAGGATGTATTTTTCAAACACTTTCCAAGCCCAGACGACACCCAGGAAGCACACCAGGAAGCGCCAGAGGTAAGGAGGACTGTATGAAGAGGCGAGGGAGGCTGCAGCATGGAGGACAGACTCGGAATATGAGGAGGAGGCAAAATCCTCCTGGCCCTACTGGCAGCAATCTCCTTGGAGACTGCAGCCCAAACACTGAAACACACCGTCTGGGACTGCTGTGCTTCCACTAATCTCTAGGTTTACTCCAGTGATGTTCTCAAGACAGAACTCATAAATGTGACCCCTCTGCTGCAGCTTTTCGTGGTTTTACAGGGTGAGCTCATTATGGATAATTATGTTTCAGATCACTGCAGAAATAAAGAGCTACCAGAGTTGGCTTACGTATCACAAACATAAAACTGTGTTTGCCACCTGTAATTTCACATAAGAGGAATTATATAATCTTGAATTTACAACATTTGAAAATATGTTAAGGCAGACCATCTGGGCTCGAGCGCTAGAATTAGGATATGCTGCACAAACACAGCACAGTGTAGGTGAAATGGTGACAGTAGTCTCACAGACTGGGATGAAAATTTTGTCTCTGCAGCACAGCTCTCAGCACAGGGCTCTCCAAAGCCTGGTGGGAGAGCGTGTCTCCACAGGAGCATCAGCATCCAGGGATAACAAACACCCAGGAGACAGGGGCTCTGCAGCGAGACAGGTCACGCTCAGTTCAAACCAACTTGGCTCCTGCTGCAACTCCACACTGGCATCAGTACTGCCAGCCTACATCATGGGTTTCTTTTTAATGATACTTTGTGAATTTTATAGAAGTGCGTCATTTATATGGAAAAACCAATCTGGTGCAAGAGCTCAACACTGGCATTGGAAATACTAAGCACGAAGCCCAATTAATTTGTGACTAATTCTCTACCCCCTTCATGAACAGCGCGTTCCCAAGGAAATGCCATCTGTAGCAGTTATCCTGTCTACACAGGGATGACCAGGCACAGTGGGGCTTGGCCTGCTCTATCAAAACCCATGAGATATTCTTTCTCATATTAACTAAGGGGCAAAAAGACAGAGAAGATCCTCTGAAATAACCTTCCTGTTATTTTGAATGCATAAAAATAGATTACTCATTTAGCAATTTAGGTAAACAGCTCGTTATGAAAAGTCATTAGGGAATAAGCCTTTATGATTTCATTTCTTGATCGTTTCCTGTCTAACTAAATAAACATGAACTCAAGTGACACAGACTCCATTACTTTTGTGCACAGACTCTTGAATGATTTCTTTCATACTTTTTTGAATAGTTTAATCTTCTCCTTCCTGTCAAAGATAACATATATTAACAGACAATGGTTGAGGAGAGCTATCTCTCAAAGACAACAAATGCCGTTGAAAACTTCTATTTAAGGTTCAGTCTAGGCAATAATCAATTCTGATGTTCAAAGAAATGTAGGAAAGTTTGAGGGAGTTTGTTTTGACAATCTGCAGTTTTACATCACTTCTAAAAGAGAACAGAATTAAGAATAGCAGCACCTTACAAGATGACTAAAATCTGTCGTTAAAATTCCTCCATAAAATACGTTCTGCCATCATTTCAATTCTGACCTCTGCAGCACAGCTTTACATGAGCATGAGAGCAGAAATAAATCTGTAACATTAACCAATCATCCTAATAACAGGAGAAGCACAGTAACCTGACATGCTGCTTGTCCATGGCTGCACACAGGACACAGAAGATTCTCCCTCTTTCTCAGTCCAGGCTCAGTGACTGGCGGTTGCAGTGAGGTCTAACCAAGGCTCTGATTTTTCCCTGGTCAGACTTCACCAAATTACTTTTATTTCTCAGCTGGCAGCTCAAGAAGCAGAAGAGTGGCAGTTTCAAAACATTTCAAAAGGTCTTAAAGCATTGGAGACATTCTCAGATGTATTTTCCTACATCCTGGTTCAGAGAACCTGATGCTTTGAAGGACTATCAGTGCCTTTCCTACAAAACCTTAGTAGCCATCCTTCTTTCATCTCACACATAGGCTGTAACCCCACATACACAATGTCCAGAGCTTTCTGCTCACACACTACAGCCGAAGGGCTGTGCTGAGTTCTCAGCATTTTCTGCTAAATCTGGACATAAAAGCAGAAACAATGAGGGCAGTATCTCTACGGATCATGCTTTTGTACCCAAGAGATGTGTCCCCTGTGCCTGCTAGAGCGGCATGAGCTCCTCAGTCTGGGGCCAAGGAAAGCAGCTGTGAGAGGGAGCCACAGGCACTAACACTTTGCACTCAAGCACAAGGAGAAGAATGAACCAACAACAGCTAGAGATAGGTGGGGCCATTACCCTCCTGGAAACCATTCAAAGGAGGCTATTCAAAGTGAGAGAGAAGGTTACCCAAAACATCAAGCAGTAACCTTCAGGGAAGTCAGCTGCTGTGCAGTCAGTGTTTTAGACCTTCCTCAGTGACTGACTGGGAATTCTGCTTCTTGCTCTGAAAAACGGAAATGGCATCTTTTGTTTGCTTGACCCTGAAAGGCAGAGGAAGCTGAAGACTTTATTTATTCAACCCCAAGACATGGGAACTTACAGAACATTGTCACTTCCCAAAGAGCTTTAGTTTTTATTTTCCTTCTCAGCCCGTGTGGGTTCTGTTTGCCTTATGGATTTTTCACATACAGTTTGCTACCAGCCTGGGACATCTGTGAGCTGCTAGCACATGGCTGTCAGTTGAAAGAACGTTCTCTGTAGCTGCATGGAAATCATCATGCAGCTTGATGTCAGAAATCACTCCAGTTTTGATCAAAAAGCCTTACCACTTAACGCTTCACCTTTTTAATTAGAATGTGTATTATTTCAGAGCACTTTTGAAGTCTTTTCCATCAGTAGGATGATGGATGCTAACAAGGGAAGCTGAGGGAAGCGGCCACAATCAGAAGATGGTCAACACAATAGAGCACGTGGACTTTGCAAAATTCACCATCCCATTCCACTTCTGCCTTTAGAAGATTATTCTGATGTTGTGTTTCATGACAAAATGTAACCCTTAAAAGAAAAGGGCTCCTTAAGAACCCAGAAACCTAGGATCAGGCACACAAACAGCTAAGGCAGACTGAACTCAAGCCCCGCTGGGTTACATTAGACTGAGGACCTATCCAGACTATTTGTAAAAAATTCTAAACTCTCTCTGTCATGGTTGCCAATTCCAAGAAAATGAGCCTCAGATTGCACCAGGGGCTTTCTCATCAGGTCTCTCACTCTTGTTTGGCTGAGAGTGCAGACACCAATCCTCTATTAGAGACAGCAAAGGATGGCGGGACTTTCACACTCGGGGAGCTGTTTCGCACAGGGATCCTAAGAAGAAAAAAGGCCTTTTTGGTGTTCCTGCTGCTGCTGAGGCCAGCAGTACTCCTGGTTGGTACACACACCGCACAGACATTTACAGCTGCTCCTACCATGAGGGAGAGCAAGCTGTGAGAGCACCTCACCTAATCCTAGGGGGAAATGTGTTCATGGAAGGGGCTCTTGGGCCAAACGCTGAATGGAATCCCCAGCACTGAATGGCTGTACCTACGTTCTCACTTCTCTGTGCTGCAGCGAGGAGTGTGGGCTGTGCTGTGCCGCAAAGCTGCAGGCATTCTTCAGGGGAAAAAAAGGCTTGTGCTTGGGGTAGGAAGAGTGGCTTAGCTATGCTGTACTCTATAGATTATTTGGATCCAAAGATCGATGTCACAACCCACTGCATTTTTTACAGCAGTTAAATAAATAGAAGGCTAATGGCAGATGGTTTCACTTAAACTTCAAGAAAGGCACCGCCTATATGTCAGTTTGGTATTGGTGTAATGAGCCAACAAGATTCTGAATTACAATAAAAGCAAATTTAGGAATGAAACCTACTGGAGACTTAAATGGTCTCTAGTGCATAGTTAGATTTCTAAAATAATAGTTGCAATCCAGCATAACAAACATGACTTGCTTGAAAACAAAAGCTGGAGTTTAACTGTAAATTGCAGTTGGTTTTCATTCCCATGAGAAACTGCAAGATATTTCTTCTTGGAATAACTTCTCCAAAAGGCAGACAACGGTGCCTCCAAAACCATGTCGAGTGGGACTAGGACTCCACAGTTCTGCTTTTTTCCCTCCAGGCTTACCACCACTAAGGTCCTTAGGGACCATCAGGCAGATTTCCTGCAAGTGTCACACGTGTCCACAAATGCTGGGGCTCTGATGTTGGGCAGAGGCAGGTCGGAATTGGGCACGTCTGGCTGCAGGGGCCAAGGGTAGAGCTGTGCCACGGGACAGCAGCCAGCAGGGAAATGGGAGAAGGGTAAAGGGCTGCAAGAGCATCTGGGGAGGCAGAAATGGAGGAGCTGACAGCAAACATTGACTGTGAACTGGGGAATGGGCCAGCAAGCTTGGAAAGGGGCTATGAGCAGGGCAGGAGGAAGGAAAAGAGAGTATGAGGGAGAGGATTAACATGTACTAACGTGCAACAAGTTTCTATACTTAAAAAAAAAATACATTAAAAATATTTAACATAAGTTAACACACCAAACATACTTAAACTCTCCAATATATTTCTGTGCACCTGCACAGATGCCCTCAGTGAGGATCTGTCTGGTTTATCCTCAAGCTTGCAGAGGGGCATGGGTGGTTCAGGCTGACTGGTAGAAGAAGCACGTGGCAGAAAACTACAGGTAATGGCCATTTTTACTCTTTTCCAACATACAGCAGCTGAACACTTTAAATCAAGTTTTCATCTTGAAACTTAATCACGTAACTGTTATTGCCTTGTACAATATTGTTCTCCTCAACTTCCACCTTACTGACTGCACACGTGTGCATGCACATGTCCACTACAAAGATTTGCCACTACCTGCACAGCACAAGGACTGCCAGTGGTCGGACTTACTCCAACTCTTCCCCCACAGAAAACCTCTTCAGACTGTAAACTTGACTCTGCTTTGTACGCTGGTGAAAACGGCCAGACCAGTCTTGCAGAACCATGTCATGAACTTCCACGCAGAGCCATGTAGGACAGGAGCTGACAACTAACTCATTCTACTTTTTAATCTTTGTCCGTACTTGTTCTCTGTCCCGGCAGCCAGCGGTGGGAATGGCTCAAGCCAGCTAAAGGCAGAGCCTCTAGCATTGCTCAGAAAGTACTAGTGCAAAAGTGTGATCAGAAAATGATCTGTCCTGATGGGAAAAGACTGCCCAAGTAATTCAAAGGGTTGCTTCTCAACTGCACTGTTTCACGCCTGGAAACAGTTCCATGGGTAAACTTTAGTACACAGAAAAGACCCTGCAGAAGAAAGCAAGTCATGAAGTTCCGAAAAAGTTTCAAAAAAAAGACCGTTTTACTTGCATTCCTGTCGTCTCATCTGCCAGGGCTGTGGCAGCAAAAAGGAAAGGCAAGTAAGTGGCAGTAGAAAACGTTTCCCTTCTTGCACAGAGATCTGGCTGAAGCACAAGAAAAGGCAGGAGGGGACAAGTTCTTTCAGTGAAAGTTTTGCCAATCTCTCCCAAGGAGACTCATCGTTTTGTAGCAGTCAACTCTCTGCAGGTGCACAAAGAATTAAGGTGGGCTCAAAAGAACAGCAGACAGCTGGGAGGAAAGCCTTGCTGTCAGCTAACTTCCAGATGCTTGTTCAGGACGTGCTCTGTCCCCACGGAGGGAGAATAGGGTGGAGAAGCAATATTCTCAAAGGAGAAAAATGGGTTCTTCTCCAGACAGAACATACTCTAGGAAATAGTTTCCTTCAGGTTATCTACCAATAGTCAAATGAAAATCAAGCCAAGTTACCAACTGTTTCTTGTGCATCTTATAATTTTGTTCCTAATAATATCTGGCTGGGCGTCAGAGAGGAATTAGTGTTTGACACCGTTGTTTACTTAATGCTATCCTTATGTCTCAGCTGTTTTCACATCTCTGCCCAAATCCCTGGACATTTCTTTATTTCCTGGATTATGCTGATGTTCCAAAGAAAAATCCCGAAGAACTCAAGAAAATATAATTTCACAATGTTTCATAATAATGAAATAATAAATGAAGGATAAGACTTGTCACTGGATTCTGATGCATATTTTCCAAATTATATTTACTCCAACAACTGAAAAATTATTTCAAGTAAAACAAGACTCAGTAAACTGTTAAGAAGAAATACTTTGTTATTTAGAAATAGTGTTTCTACTTCAAGTGATAAAGTACCCAGTTGCACGTGATAATTCAGCTCAGCCAGAAAAGGATTTTTGTAATAGACATAAGAAGGGAGTTTCAGGCAGATAAATGCCAAAAATAATTCTGATACATCTTATAAAAATTCCCCCAAGACAGTTGTACAGATTATCACACTCGACAGTACTGTATGGGAAAGTGTAATCATCAAAATGCTGAAAGTCTGAACTGATTTTTTTTCCCCTTACTTTATGGAAATTCACATCATCAGATAATGTTTTCGGCATGCTCCAATTTAACAATAACATTTGGGTTTATGATTCACATGTACTCTAAAGCAGAGACATTTTAAAAACACATTATGTACAGAGTTACTCAGAAAGTAAAGTTTATATTGTTACAGGGTTCACAATCCATTTGACGACAGTGACAATGTCCCTGTGCCCCAAACATGTCTTAAATTGGCAGTTCCTCACCACAAGAATTAACGATATATTTGTCCAGGCCATATCCTGCATCTCATGTGGGACTGAAAGGCGGATCAAGAACATTTCTGTGCACTAATAAGCCTGTGCCCCACTGCAAAGCTGTTTTCCCTGCTGTCCTGCAGCACAGTAACGTGATGATTATTAATCTTGACCATGCAGTGCTGAGCGGTCCCACTCACACTGAGTGTTGTATAACAGAGTGGTAAACAGCTAAGGAAGCTGACGGAGGGCAGTCAGCATCCCAACAAACCAGCAAGGCCAAGGAATTTGCCCTGCTAAGCAGGTGTAGGAGGAACACAAATGAGAAAATGAGGAGAGACTCCACGGTCAACAGGATCTCTGCAGCCACCAACTCAGAGAAGTCGTGTTCATGTAACCCTTAACCAGCTGTGTACAAATCAGCAAGACTGGATGGCACCCCCTCTGTTCTTGAAGGAGCCAGAATGAGACACTGCAGAACCACTGGCCAAGTCCCACATACAGCCTGGGTGAGCAGGCACTGGTGATTTGGCAGTGCTGCAGATTCAAAGGGGATCCTGGCAACTGAGGCCTGGTAACGACCCGTTCGACTTCTTTTGCAAAGCTATAATGACAGACACTTGGTCCAAGTTTGCTTTCCATGCACACTCCAGGCCCATCTCTTTGAAATTGTTCTCTTATCGTTCTCTTTCATGTTTTGGACTTACCATTGATGTTTACAGCTGGCAACACTATAGACATCTTTGGCCTTCTGGTCTTATTATGTGTGGTGGCTGGTAATAACAGGTGGTCCTGGAAAACAGTGGAAAAGATGTGTTAAACCTACTCTTGAAAGTACAGAGCTGGGAAAATTCCTTTCCATTCTGTGCTACAGGCATTCCACACAGAACTATTTACAACAGCTTAGAAAATTCATATCGTTGTGGAAGTCTTCCAAAAGTCACAGCAATTGCTCATGCTGTGTAACCAAGAAGAAATCCCTATTGCATGCAGCGGAATATGAAAAAGCCTTGATCATGTGGAAAGAGATGGAAACTACTATTAAGCCCTCATTCAACTGAGTACTTATGTACATATGATTAAAGAAGTTTAACTTGAGTTCAACAATATTTAAACATGTGGTTAGAGGACCTTGCTGAACTGGAGTTTTATCTGTTTACTCTAAGTCATCTTGCTGTCTCTGTCAAGCTCTGCACCACATTCATCGTGCAGTAGGAACTCACTGGTCAGAGCTGTGATGGGGTGTGAAATATGAGCTCTGCTGACAAAACCTAGCAGGGAAGTTTGATGGTAAAGCTGTGCTTTAGTATCCTGTCTCAACTGTGAGGTGCCTGGGTGCTGCCCTAAGACAGCAGTGCTCAAACCCTGGGTCTGAGCAGTGGAAGCTGCATCTGCAGGAAACACTCTGGATACGGACCTGACCTGCAAGGAAAAATGCAGCCTCTCATCAGGTTGTTTTTTTTTTTTTGCTGTTGCTGAATTCAAATTGCTCAAGGGAAAATATGGTTCTTCCTTTATCAAGAGAATTTGAAAACTGCAGTCCAGGCATCTCCATATTACTGTGCTTTGCTGATCTAGTTGGACCAAAGAAAGACTACTAAGGATGAGGGAAGCTTCCCATGTCTTTCTAAGTTTAGCTTCCCTGACAGAACTTTGCTTCACTGCACTGTCTCAGCATGCAGTGGGCATTGTGAAGTAAGTATATTTGCTCTCTCTTAGTAACAAGGAACAAAAAGGCTGTTTATGTAATTGTCAAATTGAGTTTAAATTTATAACTTGGGCTCTAAGTGAAACAAAAACCTGCCAATCACTAAGTACCTTTTCCAAGTCTCAAAGAATTGATGGAAATGTTTATGTGTTTGCCCTTCTCCCAATCCCAGCAACTCATTCCCAGTGTCCCTGAGAAGAAAAAACCTGGGAGGTGTAACCATACAAATATGTGGACACCAACTCATTAAGAGGTTTTTTTTAACTGCCCTAAAACCAGAAGAGAACATCTGCCTTTTGCTTCCCAAGAGTCAGACACATCATTAAAAAGCAGAAGCAAGTTTGATGGGCCCATCTCATTTCATGGTTTCCCATGTAAGAACAGGCATACACACATCTCATACTTTTGGCCAAGGTGATCTTTTCAACAGACTGAATCAGGCTTCCTTCAGGGCACAGTTATTAATTTATTAATGTCAGGGTAACTGTACTTTTGCCATTTTAATATCTAAGCACGACATTGTTATGTGTAAGTTACACACAGTTAGGTGTTAAACATATCAAGATATTCTGTAGACACAGAATTTAAGAAATACCACTCTCTTTTTTTCCCATCAGAAATTTCCCCCCTCAAAAACCCAAATGACTGACCATGAGAAGAAAACATTACTTAAATGAATGTCTGTAAAAAACATCTCGGTACCAAAATTACAAAACCACTCTGGTATAAATCTCAGATCACACATGTAATTCCCATTTCACTTTTGAACCACTAAGATTAAGACAACATTCAGTATGACAATGAACTTTACATAAAAACTGTTCTTGAAATCCAATGTTCCCAAGGGAACAGGCCAAAGATAAGATGTCTACAATTACATTTTGTAACAATGCCCTCGTCATGATTTGATGACTATTTTTACCATCACTTAAAAATGCTTACACTGTTTTATTTTTCTTTTTCAATGTTTCTGAGAGTCCACACCATCATTACTTAGCAACACAGAAGTACTGCACACCTGAGTAGCAACTATTTTTCGCTTACCTATCTGAAGACTGGTGCATTACTTTATCCTGGCTTAGCTTTGCTTAAAGTGGCACTTCTACTTACTGTATGCAAAAATTGTATTAAGAACTACCACAAGGACTTCACGATAGTATTCAAACGTGCTTTGGAGTTGCTGCACAACCCCTCAGTGATTCAACACCAACTCTGGAGAAGACAGACATACAAAAAGCCAGTCAGCTACCAGGAGCTACTGTGCAAGAAGCACAGATTGTCTGGAAGCTGCCCACCTACAATGAGCCATTTTTTAAAATCTGGAATTAGGGAAATTTATCCACTTCCCTAATAACCTTTATCTTTTATGTGCAGTAATGCCCTTCTGACAGTCAGTCCAAACTTGCAGAGTTTCATAACTACCCTCATTTGACACTGAAGGCAAAGTGTATGCTGCACACTATCACAGGTATTTTCACTACAGTTAGCCACCCACAACATTCTCAAGCTCCAAAAATCTTCAGAGAGTACAAAACTTTCATTTGAAAGCAATACCTAATTATTTATATGCAACAGAAATGAGCATAGAGATTAGTGACTAGGAAGAAAGCAGACATTTAGAAACATTGTTTGAATGTATTTCTAAAATGTCCTATACTGATCTCAAGTGTGCTGAATTGCATTCCAGAGAGGGGGGTGATACTATTACTCATCCCTAATTTTAAACACTAGACGAAAAACTTCTAAAATTAAAATGCTATTTGTGATATTAACACATGGTATAAAACTGAAAATTAATAAAAGCAAATTTTGCAAGTCAGCATCTGGCCCAAGAGCATGAGTGTCAACCAGAGGCAGAATAAATCACAGCTATTACCCAACAACAGATGGCCTTGGCTTGGGCCAGGAGTTGCACTTAGACGACAATTTAAATAGATGATGGAGACTTCTGGCAGAATGACTGGAAAAATATCAGTCTGGAAAGACAATATTTCAAATGAGACCCCAACTTCAGCATTCTCGTTTTGCTTTTGATCATCTCTACAGTTCAGTGATACTGAAGCCAGACGAGATGGACAAATAGATAAATACAGACATAGATACTAAAAATCCAGCCACAAATTTACCTTCATTTAACAAGCTGGAACACTGAAGTACATTTTTTTCTTGGAGATAAATTATGAAGATGTTACTTGCTAAACTTCTGATTAATAATCACGTTTATTAAGTCCTTGTCACCACAAAACATCCAGGAATATTATTAGAACATGGTTAATCAGAGTTGTACACATTTAGAAACTTAGACACCCCTATAGAATGAATTTCCTGACTTAATATTTACTCTGCTGGCTAATTCAATGCCTGGTGATCAGCTTCTGGACTCAACAACATATGGGACTGCAATAAGGATTCTGAGGCTTCTTACATATAAGGTCACTGTTATCAGGGCTCTAACAGGGATTAAGCTTTGGGGCCTCATGTATCTCTAGCCCCCAGAGCCAAAAGGCAATGGAAATCCTGTTCTACTGTGCTAGAATATACAGGCTGCTCCTGTAGCTTCAGCCTGAGCCTCAGGACATGTGGTTTGGTACTTAAAGTCCCTCCTACCTATATACATGAAAATATGCAGGCATTTTAACTTCCATTTGAAAAACAAAAAAATTGTTTCTAACTCATAGTTAAAGGACATAAAACATCAACACTGCACACAATGAAGTTGCATTAAACAGAGAAAACGCATGCTATTCATGGATCTTTTTGATTTAATTTTGTTTCTTAAACATTTCATAAGCTGGACTCCTGACTTTTAAATTAATAGAATTGGCAATATTGCTGGGTTTGGCTTTTGCGAAGCATGTCCCCTCAGCTACAGGTGTCTCCCTGGGAGCACTACTGCACCTCGCTGCAGGCAGCCTGCTGAGCTCCTCCTCCATTTCAAAGAAACATGAAGGAATTAATCCTCACAGTATGACCATGATGGAGGAAAATATTACCAGAGCTATGGGGAATGTTTAGAGGGAATGTGCATGCATTTGAGGGATACCCAAGTGACACGGGACACAAAGGAACGGATTTCCAGCCCTGCAAGGCTCTGCACTCTCAGCATGAGCTGTCTTTCCTCCTATCCCAGAGGTTACTATCTGTCAAATCAATTCCCCTAGATTTTTCTTACCTTCTTAGTTGTTGTGCTTAGGTATGGATAAGTATTTTTCAAAAGCCTTTTCTAGGGTCTTGAGCAAAAGCACTGAAAGCCCAGAAAACAATTAACGTAACTTGATTTAGATGTGCTTTGTTACAGCGCATTTATCACATCGGCCAGTGTGAACACTGCTTGTCATGCTACGGCAGGGCAAGCCAAGCCTGACACTTCCCAGTGGTTTGGAGCATGTACCCTGCAAAGTACAGATGTGATCCATGTAGAAGCCAAGTCTCCACTCCTGTAAGATAGCCCCTACCTCACTTCCCACAAAGGCTTTGTGCAGAGGTCCGAATGAGCCCCGGTATTCGTTGAGAGATCCATCTCTGACCAACTAAGGACATCCTTTGTGAAAACAAGTGACATTTGTTCCTTTACAGGAATAAAAGCTCCAAGGAGACTGGAGTAAAAAACGAAAGGAAAACTTTAATGTGGTGTTCTTGCAATTTGCCTTGACGAGGAGATTTGATCTTTACCATCGCCTTGGAGACCAGCGACGTGCTAGAATATCGCAACCAAAGGCATTGCCAGAGCAGAGGGGGCAGATAGCCAGGCGCCTCTGCATGCCAAAGGGCACCCTGTCCAGCAGCTTCTCAGGACTTCTTACAGTAAACAAACACTGTAGCTGGGCATTTTTCATCTCTCTTTATGACTAAGAGGTCTCCCAGGGAATCATGCCTCAATCTCTTCCAGCCCGAATCTTCATGCTGTGATTCCGGGACCACATTACAACCACTGCCAATACAGGCTGAGGAGCTTCCCACGTCCCACTAAGTGCTGGCAGCTTCCCAAAGCTCATGGGGGTACCATTTTTCTTTAATAGCAGTACTTCTAGTACTGTTCAACACCTCCTGACAGCTTAATAGCTTATCTGTTAACCACCTGACCACATCTAGTGATCTCAAGGTGAAGCAGATAGAAATCAAGTGTTTTTTTATCATAAAAAAATTGTGCATCAAATCTTTGTCTTTCAAACATATTTTTTCTAAACATCTTCCGGGCTTTTGGCCATACAAAGAATGTGAAACAAAATTGTGCTTTCCCAGGCCCAAAAAGTTGCATGCCACTTCAGAGACTGATTCAGAATACAGACCCTCCGAGGAGCTGGACTTTTTAAACCCTTGGGCTGACAGATCTTTCATAAACCACAGGTCTTACACTTTTTAAAAATTTCAAAATAATTATTGCCAGAGGTGTGATGTGTCTGTCCTGACCTCCCACACAGGCCACCGAGCCTGCCCTGAGCAGCACCGCAGCCTTTGGCACATGACTCCTAATTGAGAAGTACCAACTCTGAAGGTGGAACTTCCTTCTCAGGACAGCCAGAGCTGGACTTCAGCAGCTCTCCAGACATGAAAGGAGGCTGTTCTCCAGGGAAGAGAAATTGCAATGCACACAGCACAAATCAGGGTGTAAATGGGGATCTGGCCTTGGAGTATCTGTTTCTGGTTTCCTCTGTCAGTTCGAACAGGATGTGTATGAAAGTTTACAAATTTGTAGAGGAAATGGCTGTATAATTTCACTATTGATTTGTTTGGATGATGGCAACCATATGGTGTCCTGAGGTTGCACTACATTGGATACAACACTGGTCCATCTGAAAATGCCAGAAGTTCCTGCAACATTGCCTTCACTATCAGTGGATATTGAACAGGGCAGAAACTGGGAAAGGGAGGGGAGGGAGGGTGTCTCTGAAACCATTTCAGTCTGACCCTTATATGTGAAAAGCATGGGGATGGTTTTAAGAGCAGAAAAAAGAGAGGAAACCAGTTAACACCTCTACACAAACTGTGACTCACAGCCACCACACTTCTCATCATACCATGAACTTTGTAAATCTGCCTTGTTTTTAAAGTTGATGTGTGTGGAGTTGTTTGGTTGGCTTTTGTTTGGTTAGATTTTTTAAGGTAGACCTTATAAATCCAAGCAGATTTACTCACCTCATCATGGATCCTTATAGGGAATCCACGACACGTAAAGATGAGTATGGGAGCGGGTCAAAGATGGGGTAATAACGACATCAAGGAATCCACAGAAAACGCGCAATAAAATTTCACAGGGTCTCAGCCTCTCTGCACCAGCTCTTGACAGCCCACCTGGGAGGCTCCAGTAGCTTTACTACTTTGGGTTTCACAATAACCATTTAACTTAATTTGAAAGTGTACCAGTTCTACATATATTAAACTTGAGGTTAGCTAGCATACATTAACACACTTTGATTTTGTAGCATACTTAAAGAAGAGAGTTTGTACTTGAGAATTCAACTCTCAAGTCCTAATCATAGAATTTAATTACTTTTATATGTTTTAAGCCTGTTTTGAGGGATGGGGCAGGGAAGGAAGATTGTCCCATAACAAGAAACCTCCAAAAAGTGGTGGGAACAGAGATTCTTTTTCTGCTTTTACTTTTGCCAAAAGTGTTCCTTTCAATCCTGATGCTGTTCCAATCCCAGTGTTTCTGTGCACAGGTGGTTTTTACAGCCTATACTTTGCACACAGCAATGAAGTGATGAGATATGCTTTTTATTTAAGTGTTTTACCAGAAATACCTCAATCCCACATTCAATACAATGTCCTGTAGTGTAAGATTACACCTTTCTGCCATTCTCAGACAAATTTTTATAAATAACACCTAAGTGCACTCTGGAACACTTTCTGATCATTGTCCCTGCAGAGGAGAGTGTTGCTATCGAGTTTAGTTCCCACATGAGAGACCTTTTAACGAAGAAGTCTTTAGTGCCTTTTATTGTAAACTGTGCTACTGCCAGATGTGATATGGTCCAGGCTCCAAAACTAAACTAACTGGAAAGCACCTCGCTGTGAGTCAGAGAGCCTTGTGAAAATCCCAGAGACCTCAGAGGAATGGAAAATTCACTCTGTCACAAGCTTCCTTTGGAGGAGTTTCCTCCACTCTCTGCAATAGCAGCACTGATGCTGAGCAGGGCTCAGCTTTGGATTGTTTACTCAGTGTAAAGGAGAACCAGCAGCAAAGGGACCTCTTCTGGATTAAAGAACTAAAAAGGTTATGGACACTACTAAGGATACAAAGACCTGCCGGGAACTATGTCTGCAGTTCACAAACGGAGACAGCAAACATCAGGAAAGCAAGAACTACTTTTTGTTCCTTCTCCTTTGGGATGGAATTTAATGTTACATTGTCTTCGAGGCTAGAAGGAACCTAAAAAGCAGAGGTGAGATTAAAGTGACTATTGTAGATTTTTAAATGGACTGCAAGTGTCTCAGGCTTAAACATTTATTCAGATCATCTCTCTGGTAGCTCTTAACTTCCAAAAGATCCTAACAAAAAAAAAAATCTCTCCAGGCTAAAAGCAGAGGTCCCTGCTTCACAGTAATTAGAGGTAAATTAAGCTTTATTGCTGCTGTAGTTGCTGCTGATTTCCTCTTCCTGCCTGTCCTGGGCTGGGCATTCCTGCTTCTTCCTAGGAGCTGATGCTGTCCTCTTCTGACTCCAATGAAAGCCATTTCAACCTTTCCAGAAGATGGAAATAAGCACTGTGTAAAGATATGACACTCTCCCCCACCTGTCTTCCAGTCACTTTTCAGTTACAGTTCTACAGATTTTCTAACAAAGATGTGACTTCTGTATATTTAGGAGGTATTAATAGAGTTCTCTACCATGAACTTTCCCAGTTCTCCCCTAAATACAAGTAAATTTAGAGCATCTATAATGCACTCTGGCAAGAAGCTCCACAGGTCTACTTCTACTGTATGAACTCCTGTCCTTGGTTTGAACCCGCATCCTCCAAGATTAATTTGCCACCCTTTGTTTCATTTGGTATCTTACTCAGTTCCCCCAAGGCAGAAGATCAAGGTTATAATTGAGAAAGTAACAATAAAAATGCAAGAGTACCTCATGACACCACCAAGGTTTGAAAAGACCAACACAGCTTTCTAATACAAAACAGACTATAATGCAAAGTATGATGTGGGTGCACAAAAGGCAGCTGTAAAGCAGATGTTATATAAAGGTGAAAAATATTGTTATACTCCTCAGTTTTTCTATTTTCACGGTTTACAATCCCTTTATTCAAAACACAAAGCCAAAGAGGAGGAGTTATGCCTCAAGGTAACACTGAAATATGCTGCTAACTAGTACCTATTAACCAAACAGTAGACTCTAACCAGTAGCCTCTGAGAAGGCACCCTGTCTCCCTTCAGGAACTGGAACGTGAGCACACTTCCAGAAGACAGGCCCATCAGCCATCTCTCCAGCTAAAACATCCATTTCCAGCCTGTTAACAAAGTGACACCAGAGCTGTGAAATTACCGGGTCTTCTCAAGCTCCCCATCCCTCATTCTGGAATTACCCAAGGTGAACCTGCCTCACTTCTATCCAAGCTTTTTGAATATCACTTTTGACTTGCAACACATCCTAAATAAGAGGAATGAAATACCATCATCCTCCCCCGGTGGATAAGGAACGCTCCAGGAAATTACAGTTACAGAAGCTTGCCTGTGCCTGTGTTACTGAGGCACAGCAAAGCCAGTTCATTTGCAAGAGAGGATGAGGTGAAGGCACTCCATTAGGACTTTATTTCTACCATAAACTTCCCTGTAGTTTTGTCTTTTTTGATTTGTACAGGAAAGAAAAAGAAAGGCCCTGTGAACAAGGAGGGCACAAGACAGAGACTGGACAGAAATCCAGCCAATTAAGCTTGTCTGTAGAACTGCTTTGCCGGCCTAAAAGTAAAGAACAATGCATGCATTTGCTATGATGTAATTTTGGTCTGGCAGCACATTAAAAAGAAAAAAATTCCTAAACGCGAAGTAAGAGGATGTGAAGAACAGAATTCTATCTTTATATAAACTGTTTTGGTTAAAATCATATAGGAAGGTTTTTAAGGACTTGAAAATGCTTTGAAAATTTGTGTGTGTGTGTTATTTGTGGAAATTAGCTGAGTTTCAAAACAAACTGGAAAAGGTATGTCTATATGAATAGCTAACTCCGTTTGGAGCCTCTGTGGAGGAAAAAAAGAAAAATCCCAGCCTGTACTGGTGAAAAAGTTCCTCCTATTATGTTTGATAAGGATCAGATTTTCTTCTAAAGGCTCTCTCAATCAAACCAGCATCATAAAACTAAAAAAAGTTTGCTCCAAATTATTTGAAAATTATGTTTCTCTGCCATTTTCTGTCCATCCCAAGGGGCTACATAAGCACAGAAATGCATGTTCATCTCTAAATCCAAGCTGAGTCTGTCAATTATCTTTGCAGATTTTACAAAGTTGTAAGACCCAAAAGGAATTAATTGTTTTATTACTACGACCCATAAAAAGAAATTCCGCTCCTTCTATAATTCACTGCAGCAGAGCTCTGGCTTTGCACAGCATCTGCAGGCTATTAGTTTTGCAACTGCAATCTGTAATTGCAAAAACATGTAATTTAGGTAGGGCATGTGAATATGGTCCAGTAAAACCAAAAAGGATATAATCCAGATTCTTTGCTTCTCTCACAAAACATTAACCCAAAGTTTCTATATTTGCCTGCAAGACCTCAGGTCTTCTACAGAAGACAAATCCTGGATCCCCAGAATTACTGTCCAGCTGGAGACTCTGCCCCAAAAGAGCACACACACAACACAAACTGAAGTGGGGAATGTTACTACAAGGAAACACCTTTTTTTTCTGCTGTTCTGCTTTTTACAGCCCTGCCAGACCAGCACAGAACCAACCAGGGCACAAGAATGATGAAGTTTCATGGGCACATTCCTTACAGTGGAACATGTTCTCTCTAGATCACATTCCCCAGGAAAGAGAAGCTGGATGGGTAAAAATAAATTTATGCCAGGCTTTCTCCAAATGCTGGATCAACATAACACTGTGGTTCAAAATCCATTTGCTAATACAGCTGTCCTCTGCTTTCTCTTCCAACTGAGTTCAAAGGACAGGGAAGCACTAGAACACTTTGATCTCACTCTGTGGTGAGATCTCCATACTTAGAGGTCTTCAGAGCCCACTTGACAATGCCACAGCCAACCTCATGTAGTGTCAGCAACAGCCTTCCTTCACACAGCACACGGGGCTGGACCAGAGGGCTCTTCTGACCAGCATTTCCAGGATCCGTAAGGACCTGGTCTCAAATCTGGAAGTCTGTCAAGATTACGTTTCTAGCTCACCTTTGCGCTGTCTCACTGCCTTAACCTCTCACAAAAAGGCCGTTTGAGAAAGATGTTGGTAGCAATCAGGGTTACAGACACATGAGAAACGTTTAGGAACAGCTACACAAGCCCATGGTAGGTCCCACAGTCTGTGACTGAACACGCTCCTGGCAGAACAACTTCATTTCAAAGCTGAAGGAAGCATCCTTTCTTGCAGAGCAAAAATGCCCACACATGCAGGTAGTCGGGAACGCGAGTGAACTTTAAAATCCTACCCAGAAGCAACTGTTAAGTAGAGTCAAGACTTCAAACTCTTTTAAATCAGTTTGATCCCAGTGTGTTCAATCCTGCAACACACATGGCACAAGGTCCAGCCATGGTATGAAATTACTGTCTTCCTGCCCTCTGCAGCAACAGAAATAATTTGTTTAAACCTCTCATTCAAGCCCCACACTACGTAAGACAGCTGCAAGCCAAGAAGCAGATCACCTGCAGTTGTCAGTGCATCAGACTCATCATCTTGGACAGCTCAGCCCAAGAGCCAAACAGTCAGGACCTGGGCACATGGTGCAGGATTTAATCTGAAGGGCAACTTCTATTAAGTGGATCCAAAACTTGTTCCCACGCAAAGAACAATTATATTTATTACTGGTGCACAGGTGAATAAGCATTTAAAGTTTTGGATAAAAATATCACCAGACTGCAAAACTCCATTTTACAGAAGCTGGTAATTATTTGAAACTATCTATCATAGTGCACAATGGGACTAAACTGTTCATTAGCCCAAACACTTAATGTGAACAAATGAATTTTTTACTTGAACACCTAGCACGGGATTTACCTTTAAAACATATTTTAGTGTCTGCAAAAAACATACATGTCCTTTAAAGCCAGGACATCAGGTATTGCATTTAGATCTGCTTTGAGAGAAGAAAAGGACAACTGCAGCTTATATCTCACAGCCACTGTGACCTTCTCCTTTTCCTGATCCATCCATTGATCTGTGATTGTTGCCAAATTGCTGGCAATATATTCACTGGGGAGGGTAAACAAATAAACTGAAAGCAAGGCTAATGACAGGAGAGAATAAAGTAAAAGTCTGAATTAAATTCTAGGCCAAAATTAGTGAGAGCCAAAATCAGGGTGCTCCTCTCTATTCTCCCAGCTTGCTGCTGTTTGTCCTTGCCTGCCTGTTCTGGTTTCAGCTGGGATAGGGTTAACTTTGTTCTTAGTAGCTGGTACAGTGCTCTGTTTCCAATCTATATAAGAATAATGTGGACAACACACTGATGTTTTGGCTGTTGCTAAGTAGTGCTTACCCTAAATCAAGGCCTTTCCAGTTTCCCATGCTCTGCCAGTGAGCAGGTGCACAAGAACTGGGAGCCTGCACTGCTGACCCGAACTAGCCAAAGGGATATTCCATACCACAGGATGTTGTGTTCAGTATATAAACTGTGCAGAGATGGCCAAGAACCACCCATTGCTGCTAAGGGACAGGCTGGGCATTGGTCAGCATGTGGTGAGCAATTATACTGTACATCATGTGTTTCCCTCCTCTCTCTCTCTCCTTTTCATTTCAATTATTACTATTTTTACCATCATATTTATTTTATTTCAATTATTGAACTGTTCTTACCTCAACTGACAAGGTTTACTTTTCTTTCCTATTTCTCCTCACCACTGGTGGGGAGACAGGGGGTGAGCAAGGGGATGTGTGGTACTTAGTCACTGGATGGGGTTAAACCATGGCACTGCCCTAGAGCAGACAGTGGCAGCTTGATTTTCATCTGCACCCAGAGAGATGTTGCTTGTGAGAGCACAGCAGATGTACAGGAAATTAGCAACAATTTTTTCCTAATTGTGGAAGTTGAATCAGTTACACAGACATACATCAGAGGAGCGGAAAGTTTGTGTTAGAAATGTTTCTTATCCCTCAACTTCTTGGAACAAGCAACTGACCCTGAGTTAAGGTTCTGGGGATATCCTCCTGCCCCTCTATCCTTTAGCCTGATATGTTCAAGATACCTGAATATATCTCTTAACCTCTATGAGGTTAATTCCTCTTCACTGAGATAGAGGTAATCACCTCTCAAGCAGTGGCAATAAATGATGTTTTAGGTCACAGGCGGAAAGGTGTTATATAAATATAAGCAGTACTTTTAGCAAACTGCTTTGACCTGGTTTTAAATATTTAGGTCTCATTTGCATTGTTAGTACCTGCTGGGTAAAGTGGCTATAAAATTACCTTCCTATGGAACCTGAAGAAACAGGTGCTCTTCCTTCTTTATTGATCTGCCATTTTCCCCTCCTCTGATTTCACTACAGAAAATGGTTTCCCCTTCCTTCCACAGTATGTCAGTGTTGAATAAAAGCCTACCTTTACATAAATACAATTTCCACAATGCAAACAGCACTGTCAAACATAAAGAATAAAGCAACGTGAGAGAGAAGGAAAGAAACACAACCAGATAACATGGAAATAAATAGTCAGCAGTGGGGTTGCATCTTTGCTTGAATGCCCCAGATTTACCTAGAGCTCTGCAATGACTTCAGCTCAGACCTGGGTGGGTCTCTGTACATCCTGGCAGCAGGGACAGGCAAAGTTCCTGGGCTGCCGATGGCTGGACGGTGGTCTGGCACACTCAGGCCGTGGCTGGGGCTCCAAATCCAAGCTGCCTCCTGTTTTTCCCAAAATGTCCGTTCATTCAGACTACAAGACTTTAATACCAAGATGCAGTGGGCTGAATCCAAATTTGACAGCAGCGTTTTAATCTGTGCAATGTGTATTGCATTACAGATGATTGTTGGAAAGATGTTTCTCATTCTGCAGATCCCAGGACATCTGTATGGCTAAGGATTCATCAGCTATTAATAGTTTCTTCTAATTAAAGAGATATTCAGTATAATAATGTTAAAGAAGTTATTGCCTCTGTTACTAATAATCTCAGTTAAGAGAGTATGAAGATGAAGTTTCCTTTCATTTTTTTGCCTGCTGCTTTGCACAACTCGTATTTACCCCATCCTGATGAACTTCCTTCTCCACATTTGTAGCTAAATTTCACTTCTAAATCTTAATTCTGAGTCCAGTCTTTTTGCCAAATGTCTGCTCTGTTTGAATTTCTAGTGCTGCTGAGGAACACATAAATCCATTTTAGAAACAGACTTCATTTTATAAGGGAAAAAGGACTATAAACATTTAACATTTTCCCCTAAAAAACCCACAACCCTTAAGCCAAAACAAGAAAACAATCTGATGGAAAATGGCCTTAGAAGCATACATAAGGTATATGATTAACTCACAGTTGGTAGCAAAAAGGGTCTTGGATGCCTGATGTTGAGGATTCTTCCTTAATCACCCCCAACCTACATTAAGTGCACTTCAGAATGGCTGGGCACAGACTACCGGTGGCTAAATAATCCCCATGGCCACCTGAAACAGCAGGGTTCCTTCTCCTTTCCTTAGCCCTGACACCTTCTCTGCCAGCCTTTGGCAGTTGTCAGACTCTCCTGAGAGTCCCCTGAACTCTTGGAGCTGTTTTCCCACCAATACAATAAAATGGCTCAAGGAGGGATCTGACAAGAGTATGCACAATCAAGGACCCGACACAGAGCACAGGAACCCTCCTTTCTGGTGGTGGTAAACCATTTAAATGACTCACTGGTCTTTACCCTCAAAAAAATCCTGGAATCTGCTCAGGTATCTAGGGAAAAGAAAAATAATAATCCAATTTTGAACACTGTGAGAGTACTACAGTGCTGTGGGAACTCACACAAGCCCCCAAAACTTACAGCACTGTGACGGAGGCAAAGTACTATGCACTTATTGTGATCAAAACTGCAGTTTTCCTTTGAAAAAGCCTTCTCTCGTGACAATAGATTACTTGGATCCTGGTCTGAAACCTGACTGATAAAGGAGGAAGGGATATAAACTGGTGCAAGAACATCACACTCCTTGTTCATCTCGTGACCGTGCATGTGAGTCCCTGTCTGCCACAGCAATTGAATTAGCAAGATCACAGGCACCAGATTAGATTAAAGAGAGTGAAAGGTCAGATTTGGGAAGATAAAAAAATAGAGAGATGCTTGCTTGCACGCTACTCAAAAGACACATCAGGCTATAGCTCTCAGGCTGGGCCTGTCTCTCATCCTGGAGAGCAATATGTTTTCTTCTATCAGTACTTGCCAGCGCTCAACCACATTTAAACATAACAGCTCCAGCAAATAGAAGCCTTTCATCTCCCCACTTAGGGTGAGATTAATTTTTTCCAGCTTTAGCTGTCTGACAGAGTTGTCTAGGCTCCCTTTAAAAGCTACAGAAGGAGAGGCACCGCCGGAAGGAAATTCAGTACATGCAAAGTAGGTGTTTGGGATAGGTGGGAAAAATTGAGAAGAGCTTTTCTGCCCCCATTAAGCGGAGAGGGAGCCTCACATGTGGAGCTTGAGAATTTGTGGTGCCTGGTATTCCATAAAGCAGCAACAGTAATCTGTGAAATGATTTAAGAACAAAACCCAGATGCAAAGAAGTTAAGGAAGAAAACCGGAAGTTTTAGAGGAGCACCACGAATTAAGCAAACCTAAGCCAAATTTGGGGAGCGTGACCAGGCCACTGAGGAAAATTTCATCACCACCTTCCAGCACTGGGGAGACATATCTAGAATTGCATAAGAAGTTTTGGGTCCCCTTCTCTTCTCCTGGGCAAAGATGGATGTGGAGAAACTAGAAAGGGGCCAGCAGAGGCTACCAACATGGTCTGTGAAGAGAGGTGAAGGGGGCTGGTATGGTTCAGTCTGCTGAAGAGGAGACGAGGGGGCCAACCTAGGAGCAACCTACAACCACCAGAAGGGAGCTACAGAGACAATGGAGCCACGCTCTGCAGTGCTGAATGACATGCCAAGGTGCCCCAGCAACGTGTGGTGGATTGGGACATTTGGATTCTTCCCCTGCCTGGCAGTGCAGCCTTGCTGTGGGTCACCACAGAGGTACAAGGTCTCCCAATCCTTGGAATGTCCCAAGACTCGGCTAGACCAAGCCACAGCTGATCTGATCTAGTGCTGACAATGGTCCTGCTTTGGACTAGAGCCCTGCAGAGGTCCCTCTGAACAAACACTCCTGTGATTCTGTGAGGATTCAGAATCTGAGTGCAACTGTTAGCAAGTGAAAACCAGAATGGCAATACTGCAGAAGACTGTTAGTGGATTGTCACAAAATCCTTTTCATTAAAGATTATTTAGAAACTCTGGTGTCCAGGGAGATGGTGCTGTTGAAACCAACCCGTAATGAATGGGTGCAGTTCTCTGCCTTTATCTGTGCACTTTTCACTTGACACGGGCCACTAACATCTAGAACTACAATAAAATGCTTTTGGCTCCAAGTATTCTAATTATGTATATTTTGCTTATGAAACAAGAAATCTCAAGCTGATTTCAACATTTTCTGCAAACATCCTGCAAAATATGATACGACCATATCAGAGAACCACAGAAGTTGTTTTCATAAATATGAGTTTTAAAAATGAAATGCCTCATTGACAACATTTCACCAAGTTTCCAGCTTTTTTATTTCAAAATACAGAGGACTTTCAGGTCAAAGAAAGGCTCTACTGGAATTCTAATCCTAGAATAAAGATGTGAAGAATGATGCATGGAAGTTTTTAGACGAGTAAGCACATCAGTGTACTCTTAGACACTGAGGGTAAAAATAATATGGCAAAAGAACTGATTTTACTATGTGGACAGCATCAGTTGCATGGGAACTTTTTTAATCACCCGAACTATGCTCCCATATGAGCCCTCCCATCTTTTCTTACTACTGTACTGGTTTTAATTCTACCAAAAAAAAAAGAAAATTAACATCTTGGAGTCACCACAATTTCTGCAAAATATCGGATGCCCTGGAGGCTCCAGTCCTAAGCCTCTCTTCCAACACAGATGGAGGGCCAATCAGCTTGCCATTAGCCAGTTATTAATATGTGTAGTCACTACTTTATAATCCCAACTCATCAATGAAAATATCTCATCAGGTCCTCAACGTGCAGTTTTACAGAAGAGTAAGAGCCTGAGGCCACTTCACCCTGGTGGATGTGCTTCCTTTCATTTTCATTCCCTCTTGCCCTCTGAACCTCTCCTTGCTCTGCAGAGCTACCCCTGACCTGCACAAAGGCAACATGAACTCCAGGCAGTCCCTGAGCTCCAAACCATTTCCCCCTCTCCCTCTGAGCTCACAGAAATCAGTTTGTAACCACACACAGCCCTGTAACAACTGCACATGCCTTTACTGGGAGGAAAATGCAGACAAGGAGCAGAGCAACAACATCATTTGATGGGCCAGATTCAACACTGTAACTTTATACAGGCCAAAGCAGATGCATCAAGGCTTTGTCAGGACATTTTCAAATAGAAAAAGCACGGCAAGCAGATAGAAGTAACTTGTAACAGAATCAGACAGAAGGTGCCTTTTAAGGTACAGGGTTCTGGGTTTATTTTCCTTCTTTTAATCCACACCAGTCTTGTTCTTAGACTTCTACTTTCCTATGAGAATTAAGGTATTGGAAGTGACTTCTACAAGCAAACAGGTAAATTCTTAAATCAGCCACTGGAGAGACTATGTAAGTCATAAGGACAACCAGTTTCGATCCACGTAAAGAGGTTCTACTCTGTAGAACGGAGGGTGATGGTTATAACTGCCAGGAGAGCAGAGGAGGGAAGGAAGTGCTGTAGGGAATTAAATGCTAATTATTTAGGAACTTAAAGGACATCATCATTGTTCTCTCTGGCAGGGTTTGCAGCTGTACTCTCCTGATTGCAGACGCACGCGTGCAAGATAATGAGGCTGAAGTACATACACACTTTTACACGCATTTGTTACATCCTTTTGACAAGTCACATGCTGTGGGTAATATCCTCTTCCTGGACTGCCATACCAAACCCACACTAGCCAACTCTACACTGAAATGGAAATACCCTGTCACAACATTGCAGTTTACTCAGCTGGCTTCACACCCTTTTTTTTTTTTAGCACTAGTACCACCACACCTGTGTTTAGCACAAACCTAAAGAGTTTCTTTCTGCTTGTGTAAATGTAGCTCTTTACACTTTCTTATTTTCCTACAGCTGCAGTTAACCGCTCTTGTCAGAATTTTGTCAAACACCAGGAAAATCGCTGCATCTGTCCCTTTTTGTCCAAATGACAGCATGTTTATGTCCCGTTTCATTTTTGTACACGTTTCTCTATGCTGGCACTTCAGAAACTGAGAAGTTAGGAAACTTCATGCCTAGATTGTATGCAGCACCTCTGCTGCCTGCCCAAGAGTTACAGCTTACATCTGGTTCTGGTTAGCAAATACCAAACAGGTGGGTGAGCAAAAGCAAAGAGAAACCCACAGTGTTATTTCCCTGATGTTAAGGAGACGCCCTTCCAGAGATGCTGGTCCCAGACTACCTGAGACAGCAAAATGGTTCCTTTTCAGTCTCATTTTCCAGTTACCACCTGCCCAGTGATTACCTACTGAGTTCCTGATCCTGATTTAAAACTCCAGGTCCAAGTGCTCAGGACTATTCTAAGAAAACAGAAGAACTCCATACTGGTTTCCTGGAAGGGAGATTAAACAAGGGCCTCCCAGGTGTTAACAAGTGACTCAACCCAGGAATCTCCACACTGAGGAACAGCTTGGGAATGTCCACTTCTAGAGTCTCAGAGCACTGCTTAAGACACAGGAGACTGGCAGAACTTAGATCAAGAGCATTAGGTCTGTGTACCTTCCTCGCACACAGCAAGCTCTCTGAGCACAGCTTAGGCCACTTTCCTCATATTGGATATAACAACTCTTTGAGGCAGCTGACACGTCAGACAGACAAGAAAACCAAGGAACAGTAAATAATCACTGATGCAATGCAAAGCCTTGTGGCACTCTGCCAACTCAACTCCAAGGGCAGTGGCCCATGGGATTTGACAGACAGGCCATTTCTCCCTCGCACCCTCATGGTGCACATGCTGTTTGAGTTGTGCATGTGCCCCTCCTGCACAGCTTTGCCTTGTCTTGATAGAAGTATTTTCAAATGCCAGAATTATTCACCTGCACACTTTAACATTTACAATCAAAACACAAAGAGGATTTCCTGAACAGTGGTTCCCAGAGTAAAAGATCTCTCTGCTTAGCTCATGATATTCTGGATTCTCAATCACTAACCCAAAGCTGAACAGTTTCTATCAACTACGCTGGCAAAACTGGAGTTCATGCAAGCCATAACAGGCACAAAGCAAAATGAGCTCATTCTCAGACCCATACCTCGGCTTCAACTATCAGAAACAGAAGTCCACCCTACTGGGAGCTGATATGGAAGTATATTTTAAAATAATTAAGTGGTGAGAAGCTGCTATGGACACAGGTAGAACACAACTACACAGGACTCTCTAAAAGAGCATTTAGCCATACAGTTCTGCAACAGACCCATCCCAATATGGGGATAAAACACAGGGAAGAAATAAAAACTGCAATCTGAGAAAAACACCTTTCTGCTTTCTAGCATTCATAGAAAGGAGATTTACATGCCCAAGTGTCTCCTAACATTTCTTAGCCCTTTATGAGAAGCCAGTGAACTTCTGCAGCTGCTACTCTGCATTTCCATTATCCAACCTAGTAGATAGGCCACAAGCAACCAGGAGCCCAAGAAAACAAGTTTTATGTTCCACTTTCAAGCGCTTTTAAAGCCAGTTACAAGACTCAAAGCCAGTTACACGATTCAAAGCCAGTTAAAAGATAAAAATGTACCGTTAATTTTCTCACGCTTCTTGTCCTAGGAGTGTAACTGATTTAAAAATAAAACCTGGAAGCCACAAGTGTTCTGTTTGGTCCAGTGGGAGGTGATGATAATCTGCACACACTCATAATAACACCTGGGCTCTTACTCCATAAAAAAAGCTTTGTGTGCTGTCCAGCTAAAAATCTGGCAAAAGGATTAATTCAAATTGGAAGCAAATAACTTAATCTGACCAGAATTAACTCTAAAAGTGTGCCTAAGATTTTAAATAATGGTCTCAAATGTAATACTATAATGATCAGCATTTGCTAAAAGGTAGGATTTCTATTGCGGACAAAACCACTACCTAATGAAACCAAAAACATCTCAATTCTTCACATTTTACTTCTAAAGCTGTGGAAGTGTGAAGTGCAACTGAGAAAGCAAGCAGCAGTATTTCAAAGTGCTCTCTGTGTATATTATCATTCAAGGCAAATGAAATATCATGAAGGCCTTTTTTTTTTTTCATGCAGCTCATTCCTACCAAATGCAAATCAATTCCTTCCTGGCTACTGCAGTTCCAGAGCTGAAAGGTATCATTTCTGTCTGTATATACAGTTAGGGCTCGGTCAGCATTGATCCTGTAATTGAATACTGATACAGATCATAAGCAAGAGCCCATCATTCCCTTATGGGAAATGTTCAGAACAATCTGAGCAAAACTTTCTTCAGTGAATACCACACTATCGCTAAAGAGAGATGCACTATTATCTGGCATAATTAAAGTGTTATTAATGCATTATTGAACTCGGGTTATTTCCTGAAGGAAGGGAACTACTTCAGGGCTGTATTTCCACCGTCTGCTCTAATTAAACACACATTACTTGTTTGTGGATAAACTTGTGTTCCTGCTCACTTTGTTGTCAGCAACTGTCTGTTCTGTATTCTTATTAAGTGAGATACTGCTGTCACTTCCTTTACAGACACAATTCCTCCTTTATAATCACATCTTTCATACTTCCCAATTATATTTCTCTAGTCGATGTCCACACCAATTTCATAAGCAGTGGGTCTTTTACAGAGGTTTTCCAAAACCAACAATCCTTCTCTACTTCTTGCCCACAACTCTTTGTCTGTAAGCATGCAGCACATTTTAAATGCATGTATACTATTACTGGTCACGTCTGTCTGCAACCACTTTGGGTTTTGGAGACATTTTTTGCAGTATGTTTTATTTTCACTATAATTATCTGCAGCGTATGTTGTCCTTCCAAATACTAGTTTAAAAATAACAAAGTATTAGTTAGGTCTGGGACATCTAAGGCTGAAAGAAGTTCAGTGACGGCACTAATATGATTCATGAAGTTCCAACAACCATACAGAAGACAAACGAATCAAGACTATACACACAAAACCCAAGAGCATCTTTTGCTCCATGCCAGACATATTTGAGTGACTTTTCTGTCTCTGCTTATATATCTGTCCTCAACACTACATTCATTCTCAATTTTATTTGGAGGACAGTGGGGTTCAAAGGGACTCGAGGAGATAAAAATCAGAGTGACTAAGACTTTGATTCCAAGATGTCTTGGAGTAGCTCTCCAAGTAGGAGGTAGGAACAGAACAGACATGTCCAAAGGAAACAAAATCCCACTTAACGTGACAGGCATTACCCCCCTTCTCAGAGGGAGGTAGAGAAGAATGCTTTTTGCATTCTTTTTCTGGTCCCTCCTAACCACCGTTTGCATCTAGCTGAGCCAGGCTTCTGCCCTGCAGATGCTACACTGCAGCTGGTACTTGCTGGCTGTTCCTTTTTGGCTTCCACTCCTACACATCCAGGGTGTCTCACTGCCTGTCTCCTTCTCATCCTCCTTTGCTCAGTCTTGCTCACTCTCTACAGTACACACACACACAGCCCTTTGCTGCTGCCCTCCCAAAAGCACGTCCTTACAGTGAGAAATAGCCACACAGTCACAGGTTTTGGTGGAAAATGCTAAAAGGTACTGATAGAAACACTTTTCAAGGACTTGCTGGCCCTTTAGCTGTAAACCTAAATTAACTTGTTTTGAGCTCCCTCTTACTTGCAGTTGTGTTGTTCTCATCCACGAGTATTTTAGGAACCTCAGGATTGAGGTAAGGTCATTTGTGCTCCAAAGACCAATACACACTTTTAGACTTAATTTTAGATTATTACATTTCTCTCTGGAGGTTTTTAGACTAAGCTCCAAGATGCTACCAAAAGCCACATCTTCTCCAGCCAAGTAACCAGAAGACCACAGAGAACCCTTCTCCTTACCACCTCTCTGTCCCTTTGAAAGTCATCTCTCCCTGTCCCCCCTTCCACACCAGAAAGGATGACAGTTTGAGAAAGACCAAAAACAAAGGCGCTTCACTGTTTTCATACAGACATCAGGGATTTGGGAGGAAAAAATCCTCTCTGACACAGAGAGAATCCACAGTTTAGCCAAAAAATAGGGAATTTGTAACAAAGAATGCAGTAGGCCAGACTTCATTTTCACTATTGACACTTAGATGGAAACAGGAGGTTTTCATAATGGATTTTCAAATTTGAAAGTCAAATGAAGCCACAATTTGACAGAGGTTGGCTCACTGAGCTTCAGGGCATGCTGAAGCACAATCACACACACTGTTTGCTTTCTCAGATTTTCCCAGAGAGGCAAGAATTGGCCTCACAGAGAAGACAGGCTAAAGGGTGACCTCTGCTTTGAAAAGGACAGGCAATTTTATCATGGATACCATGCCCTGAGCCTCAGTTCTTTCAACACATATTATTCTCAGCATCTGTATACAATATTGGACAAGATCTTAAAATCCTAGGATCCTGGGATAAAGTAACTTTTTTTCCTCTCAATAGCTAAGGTCAGGCTCCCCAGGAGAAAGGGCAGTTTGTAAAACATTTCAAAAATCTGCATATTAACTTGCAGCAGTTGAAAACATATAAAATAGCTGCTATATCTTTAGGAGCTGCAGGACTGTGTGGGTCTAATCAGGGCATTTTATCTGAATGAAAGACCAAATTACACACCGCAGTCCACAGAAATCCGCAAACAAAGTCAACAGCAGAAAACTTCATGTTCAGTAAAAACCACCCATTGTCAAGTGCAACGAAGTAGGAGAAAAGTATATGTTAGAACTGAATTTCTGGCTATAAAACATCATCCGAAGCCAACTTCTTATCCAGCAGTTTTGCCTGCAGGATGTAGACAGCATCAGGAGTGCAGTGAATCGAAACCTGTCTCGTGCTCTCTGAATACGTTCAAATTATTATTGCCAGAAGTGCGTGCAGCACAGCAACCTCCTGCTACACAAGCATGTCAAAGCCAGGCTTTACAATCTTTTGCTTCCTGAAAGTAATATATCATTCCAAATACAATTATATCATCCCAAATTAGCACAGCACAGGCTTATTACCAACAGAAGCACAACACGATCTAGACATTTTTATTCCCAGCACACAACGAAAGAACAAAAGTTCTGATTTAAATTTGGCTTAATCACTTCAGTGAAAAATTGTTTGCAGAACTTGAGACACCCTTAAATGCTCGTTGCAGATGTTGGCTTGCAGGACCAGAAATTCACATTCATAATAAGAGGTTTCCCTGAAGCTCTATGGTTTGTGGCACTTGAAGCTGATATTTACCAAGTGAAATTCTGCCCCTACTGAAGTTGGTAAAGGCTATGCCATTGATTTCCATAGGGCCACATCACTCTCACTCTAACAAATAATAACCAGAAGCACCTTTTAATATCTACTTTTTACTGCAATGTACTGTAAGATAATGTATATGCACTGCAATAAATGCAAGTGGCAGACTTTGATACCAGGAGACATTTGTGCTTTGAAATAGATAAAGTAGTGAGAGGAAACGCCAGTAGTCCTCTTAATTTCCCAAGTGAATCGAACCTTAAACCATGCTTTCCTTAAGAACAGTAATTACATTCTTACCCTAAAAAGTGTCACTGTCCCTAAATAAGCCTGCAGCCATGTCATCAAAGGGTCACTGACTGAACCTTCCAGGATGGGGAAATCTACTGGTTAATCACTCCAAGTTGCGGGAACTCTGATCCCAACCACACTGGAATGGAACGATCCCAAGTGGCATCACAGGCCAAAGTAAATTGGAAGGGATTTGTTTTCTCCAATGATTTACTTAATTACTTTTCAAATTAAGCTAGCTATTCAGGTAATTCTAGAAACAATCTCAAGGCCCACATACTCTATGGCAAAACAGATGTGAGCTCTGAGAGGGAGCTGTGTGGGTGCCAGGCTTACAGAGAGCTGCAGCAGCAGCCAGGAGTCTATTCCGGCAGAGCACCTTGGATCAACTAACTTGGAGTTTTGCATCCCTGCTCCACTGGGGGTTTGTCTGTAACAGATCAAGCACACTTGATATCACAGACGTTACAGGGCAGAAGTCACAGGCTCTCCGTTCCGCCTCTCCGACTTGGGAGAAACAAAAGGAAGGTTCAAACACCAACTGGAGACTCCAGCGTGCTCCAGCAGAGCTCGAACTGCCACACCCTCTACACAGAACCAGGCAACTTATTTTCGGCACCCACTGCACAGATCTCCCAGTTCTGGACATGCTCTCAAAGCCAACCCAAACCAGTGCAACTTAGAGGCACAGCGCAAAGATCACTTCAGAGTGCTGGAGCACTTGGGGAGAGCAGAGTGCCCTGCAATGCTAAATGACTCCTGAAAACAGTGGCTTCCCAAAAGTTAAGTAGCAAGAAAAAAACTTAAAATTACCAAGCTACTATCTCAAGAAAGAAATGGTGAAGAGCCCTGCCTACGAGGGATGTTGGCTGCTGGTGCCCGGCAGAGCTGGGAGACAACACTGCTTCAGTTCAAGAATTCTTTACTCACTGTTAATGGCATATTTCTTCTTGTTTAAAAATTACATTAGAGATTCCCCTGGCAATAGCAGAAAATTAATTTCTCTAGATTCCCAAAGTGAAAGCCCTGCTTCTTGTATAGATTCAGCTGATCCAAATACTACTTTATTTTCCTCTTTCCTCCTCAAAAAAGAAAAAGGAACCCCACGTAAACTTCAACTGTAAATACGCATACCTGCAAGCCTTCCACGGCAAGGAAAGAAAAACAAAATTTATGAGATCATGGGAAAACTCAGTTTTACAGGTACCAAGCACTGCCAGAAGAAGACAGTGCATAAGAGCTTTGCTCTCCAACCTTGCACCTTCTGAAGCCCTGGCTGAGTCCTACCATATGAGAGGCTCAAGCAGTCCTAGCAAATGCCATTTTCTAGATAACCCAAGGAATTCAGAGCACAGATCCTGTAGTGCAAGTGAGAACACACAAAAAAATCTGTTGCAATTTAGCACATGCATCCAGGAGAAACGCTAGGCTATGTGGTACTACACACTGAGCAGAAAACACGTGGAAAGAGGATCCAGGGACATCGGGTGGAAGGGATCTCTGAACATCCACAGTCCCACCTCCCAGTCAGAGCAGGACAACCACCAATACCAGAACCATCCGCTCCCTAGAACTTTTAACTGGATGATTCTCGTTCTTCTGTTATGTTATTTGGCTGCTTATTAAGTGTTTGGGAGTGTCTGCATGGCAACCAGCCAGAGAGGGAACAAAACCTATCAGCTCCAGGCCTTGGTTCCTAAGCTGGACAAGAGAAAGCAACACAAGTGAACTGAGGAGGAAATCAGTCCCCACTCAGCTCCTAATCATCAGTGAAAAGGGAATTGTGGTCCAAAGAAAATGAAGTCAGCAGTCCTCAGGAGGAGGTGAAAGGGCACCTCCCTTGCTGGGGCCCTGCTGATGGCACCCCTCGGGCTGTGCAGGAGTCCTTTCTTCTGCACTTACAAAAGAATCCAAGCAAGTCATTTAAAAGTGCCTCAGGCCAGAGCCTGCCACCAGATCAGGTTTGCCCTGTTAAGATAATAAATGAGGTAATGCATCAAACTGCCTCCAATTTGAGGACATTTCATTCATAAAACAGAAATACCAACAGCTTGGCTACCAAATAAACTTCATAGATGGGTTTAAAAAGTCTCTGCATCTCTCCCTGCAGGAGAGCAGATCCAAGCTGTAGAGATTCTGTGGCACAAGACACACTGTTTCCAAGGACAGCTCTACAAGCTGAAATGAGAGCTGACAACTTCCAGGTCATTAACCCGACAGCATAAACAGGACCTATGTACACGTACATGCATTCAGGTGGACTGGAGCCCCAACATGCAGACTTAGACAAACACTATTCAGTTTTTTGTTCTGAGTTTCCAGAAAAACTTCTATTCTCCACTCCCTTCTCCTCGTCCTCAGGACATGTGGAGCCCGGTGCTGGCTATATTTGTGTTGCTAGCTGAAAGAACAGCAGAACATGCCAAGCATTTAATAACAAAATTCCAGCCTTGTGACACAACCCAGTAATCCCAAGACTGGAAACTAACCTCATATTTCTACTCAGCATAAAGCCCTAATCCTAATAAGAGCATCGTTACTTTTATTTTGCCTGAACCTTTTCTAAAGACACGCATCTCACAAATTAAAAAAGTTACCATGTACCAGGTGGAACGGGGTTGTATTACCTGTGTACCCATGGCACCTACACATTGGAAAAGTTCTGGCAACACAGAAACTGCTAAAACTAGTTAGGCTTATCTGTGTGCTCTTACACAGAACAGGTTATAGCTGGATGAGCTGTTGTTGTGGCCACTGCTGGTCCCCCACTACCTCGGGACCCCTCTCAGAACGCTCCTAAGACAAGGAAATGGAGATTTGCAGGGCCCCAGGGGGACCATGGCTGGGTGTGAACACGCATATAAATAACAGTGCTCATCTAACACTCCAACTGCAAAACAGCAGGGCAGGAGGCTCAGCAAGCCAAGACCCCAGGTTCAGTCCTGGGACAAACATGCATTACAGACATGCATTATCTAATGACTCATCAAGACCCTTGCAAATAGGAGGGAACAAACTCCTTCAAACCCAGGTTGGTGTTTCAACCACTGTCTGCCTTGATCATTTCCATCACCACATCCCAAGCAGCTTCTCGCTACTGCAACTGTCCTGGCTTCCAGAAAGTACCATTAAATACCTGGAATTACATTTTATAACAGCTTTTACTGTCACTAACTACACTGCAGATGTGAGGACGTGCCTGATAAAGCTGCACCACAAGCCTATGCTGTACTGAAGCACAGACAGCGGAACTGCTCATCTGTCTCAACTTACAAGTCACAAAACAGCAGAAAAACTGTGCTGCTGCACACAGTCCTGCACAGCTGCAAGATGTGACACGTAAAACTGCAAATGCAAGAGTTCTAGGGGAAGAAAGAAACAATACTATGTTAAGCTAACAGAAATAATTCGTGCACAGGGTACATTTATTCCCATACCCGGAAGCACAAAAGGCTTATACACCTATTAAATAGCTACAGTGTGAGTTTAACCACCGAGTTCATGCCATATTGTGCTGTCTTGCCCTGGCACTAGGATGTTTTCTGCAAAAGCTCTTTCCATTTCCAACTGTGATGGGCATATTCCGCAAAGACCATGATCTGGCCACGTACAGAAGCATCACTTCAGAAGAAACAAATTTACCTTCAGCCTTGACTAAGTCACATTTTGCGGACACAAATAAAAGGCCCGTGTTACACAACTCCTACACTCACTCTGCGGAATGACACCACGTAGAAAGTATCTTCCCTTCGGCGAATTGCTTCAAAGAAGTCCTGGTAGCTCCTCGGAGAGGCATAGTACACTTGCAGCTCATTCCCTGAGTTCCTGCTGAAATAAAGAAGGGCGAGAGGTGATTATTTTAGACAAGAAAGTTAACTTCAGCGAGACAATGACTTTAAAGACCTGCTTTTCAAAGGAACAGCAGCTGTTCACCCGTTGAGAGAAGCATGAGGAACATTAAACACAGGTGTAGACGGTGAAACTACTGGGTGCTTTCTGAAAGTTCAAGGTGCTTTAAAGGTCCTACTTCAGGGAAGTTTTCCAGGCTGGTTTTTATTCATAATTCTGAGGCTGGCTAAAACCCATCTGCTAGCTCAACAGAAAAAAAAAAGTTTCAACCTGAAGCGTCTGAAAAATTGTGATGACTTCTGAAAATAAATTTTAGAATGTTATGTCCTTCTGAAATAAAATATTAAAACGCTTAATAATTTTCTTCTACTGCTAAGAATCCAAACCACTGAAATTGAAAGAAGTGCAAAGTTAAGCATAAACAGAGCTTTTAATTTACTGTCAAATGACAGGTCCACCTTCTCTCTCACCCACCTTTTAATTTTTTTCCCCGTGTCCTTGGTCAACTCAAAGATTTGCTCTTGATTTTCAATTCAGACAGTGGAGCAAAAATAAGATATTCACATAATTCTGGCTTATCTTACCCACAGTTCTAATCTTACATGTATCAGTCACAAGGAAAAGATGCTCTAAACCATTCAAAGCAAAAAATACTGGCAAGTCCTACAATTACGGTACTTATCCACTGTTTATCTTGGAAAGGTGAGAAATCCCTGGCACATACTGCTATCACGCATATTTCCCCAATCCCATTCCAAAATAACATATTTAAACAAATTGGAAGGCTATACTTACACAAACCATTATCTGGACATTCAACCACTCATTTTATTTTAATAGCACACTGTGTGTTTGCAGTGTTTGTGGCAAGGACACTGATCAGACTCCCCAACCAAACTGGCTTCTGCTGACCCAGGTTTTAAACTGTGGTGGCTAATTTCGACTATTTTGATGTGTTTCTAAAATATGACCGTGCACCCAAAACAAGGCACAGATCTATCATCAAGTGATTTTCTCAAGCAGCAGTAATAGTAGACTGTCATTATCTTCTCTTCCACTGTTAACATAGTCCTGTTGCAGCTGAAGGATTGCAGCTGCCACGCCAGTTGCCCTTTAACAGGACTGGGGGTGTAAGTCCTGGGGGATCAAGAGCAGGCAGCTCCACACTACACATCCTCTTCTGCAGAACTATGCAAGCGAGGAATCAGATCATATCCCTCACACACAGGAAACAAAGACTGGAGCTAATTTGAGCTTGATTACTCATTCATGAAAACACGTAGGCCCACCAAGCCACCCCTGAGATTCAGCACTGAAGCTGTACTGTGATAAAAGGCATCACGCCCACGCGTTGCTCGGTACAACACATCCTGAAAGCCGAAACGCGTCCCACAGATCCGTTTGCTCGCCCACACTCCAGAAGATACAGCTAGACCCAAAAACCAGCCTTTTATAACTCTAAACCCAGCCATGGGAGAAAACGGTTCCAAAGCACTTGGAAACCACTGGGCCTTTACAAAGCTCTCCTGGTCATGGAACAAATCTAACATCAGTCGCAAATTCCAGGTGATACCAGGAGATTACAGGCATTACATTGCATCTACCTTTGAACACCCACGGGTAATTGCAATGGACCTCTCCATGAAAGGAAGGGAGGAACTTCAGAGCCAAAGACAGGTGCAGACACATCAGTTGTTTTAGTAACACCTTCACGTATTTAAAGAAAGCATCATATTAAATGTACATCCAAAACAGTGGTGCTGAGCCAGGGGGATAAATGAGTCTTTTTTGTTTTAAAAATTTGAAGGGCACTGTTGCACATAGCGTTGTTTTGAGAAGGAATAAGACTGTGGACACAGGGCTTTACGCATCAACAACCATAATTTCAATTGTGAAAAACTTAGAAATAAGAAAATAACTAGAGAATTTAGTATCGAAAGACTTAAATACACACTTGCAGAAGCCCTCAACGAAACCACCTCTGAAGGAAGCTACATAAACAGATGAGGGGTTTCGATGATTTTCTTTGAAATGATCTTAATTTTTGTCTTCATCCCCTGCTTTGACTTCTCTGCAATTTTTTCAATTCATGAAACTACTTCTGGAATCCAGGACCAACGTGATAATGTTGGTATAAATCAGTGCTACAAAGATAAACGTCCTCTTGTCCATGGATTCAGGTCACTAAGAAGGATGTTCTAGAAGACAAAAGGTCACTCAATTTCTAGTCACAGCACTGGTATTAAAAATGAAACACCTTTACAGGATACTGCACAGCGGTAATATCAATGACCAAACTAAATAAACAGCAGTTTATTCCCCACTGCTGAGGCACAAGTGCTGCAAAAAGGAGCTGTGGTGCTCCCAGGGAAGCTGAATGTGCACCAGCAGGGATCTGGAGGGAAACTGAACAGTGGGCTGCATTGTGGACAGGGACTGGAGCACAGGATGGACAATGAGAGACAGAAGACAGAAGGAACAGGGCTTGTTCGGCTCAGAGAAGAGGAGGCTGAGGGGGCTCTAACGGCAATACTCAGCTTCCTGATGGAGATTACAACAGAGATGGAGACCACATCTTCTAAGAGAGACATACAGTAAATCTGAAGTTAAACCTGCTCTGAGTCAGAGACTGGACTAGAGATCTCCAGAGGTTCTTTACCACTACTCTGTGATTCTATGACTTCATGGAGCACCTAATAGCTGATGGCTCTGGGAGGAACTGGAAATCTGTTCTACGTTCTTAGCAGCTCCAGGACAGTCATAGCATGCAGCTGCCATGACTCACTGGCCCTGTTCATATAAACATCATTAATCTGAAATAAAAAAATCTCACTTCCTTCTGAGCACAACAGATTATTCCATGCAGAGTTACATGATGTTGCACACTGTTTCCAGTAATCCAGATAATTTTTTTCAAGACTAACGCAAGCAATGTATATTAAACTGCTTTATGCCATGAGGCTTGTTCATCAGTGTTCAATTAAAACAGATATTCTTCATCTACTTGTAGAACTCAAAAGGCTTTTTTTTCCTCTTCTAAGTCAAGACATATCAAAATTTGACGGCCTGGTTTCCGTAACATTTGCCTGCAGCTTTGCTGTTTTACCCCTGGCTGATCCTGATCCTGTTTTCAAAGCAGCAATGCAAACAGAAGGCCCACAGCTGTCTTACTTTCAACAGCAACATTTCAGGTGGTATTCTCAACAAAAAGTCCCCTCTATACTCCATTCTGCTCTTACACTCCTCTTTGGCACTTCAAAGCAGAGAACCTCTTAAACTGTCCCACACAGAATTCAGGAGAGAGAAGTTTTGTGTCCTCATGTTTTACTCTCCAGTACTTCCTGTCACCAGGGAATAGGGACAGGATAGTTACGAGGAGGAGGGAGTAGGGGACATCAGGAATCTCTGGATTAGTGTGCTCCAATAATCAGCATGGAAAAATCAGGAGATGGAGACAAACCATGCTGTTAAGGCATAATGGTACTTTAACTTCATCATAATAATTTGGTCCTGGCTGTAATGGCTCTACTCTTGAAGACAGTGAAAGAAAGCTTTCTCTTACCAGACTCACGGCCCTTTGAAACTTTCTTATTAACTAATGATGTTCTCAAAGATAGTCCCAAGTCAATTCCGCCTTTTTTCCCCTAAATATTCAAATCTGATTGTAAGGGGATTCTGCAGAGTGAAGTAAAGATTTTCCTAAGACTTACTGGTAGAAAGACCCCAGAAGAGTGGAGCTGTGATATGGGGGTCCCTTTAAGAGTAGTTTAAACCATTAGAAGCAATTATTTGCTAAGGCAGAGAAATTAGGCCAAGAAAAGTAGCTGCATTTGGCTTAAGAATTCTGACAAAGTGAAAACTGGCCTTTTTCACCAACTCTTGGTGAAAAGTTGGGTTATGAAGTAGAAGGCAGTTACAAAGGAGCTGTTTTGCCTTACCTGAGACTCGTGTCTGTGTAAGGCACGGCCATCAGCTGGGAATCTGCCTTCTCACTCAGGGAGCTCTGAAAAAGGGGGAATATGAGAAGATGGCACAAAGGGCAAACAATAAGCATTTTCTTGGTTTGCCATTACATAAAATATGTCACACATCTGTAACAGAGAGTACAGTGGGGTGCAGAGGTTAATCAGTGCCCTACACCAGAAATGTGCATTTTTCCACTGGTGAAACATGCATAACTGAAACGGCCAGCAATCAAGCTGGAACAAAAACAATAACAAAAGCAAGATTTTAATACAGCCAAATTTGAAGTCACACATTCAGGGACAAAGAAGAGAACCTGGCACCAAACCAAACAGTTGCACATACTGTGTGATCCAACTGAAAAATTCGCTACCACTGACATCAGATGTGCAGAATTCTTCTGAGGTCACATCCTCTTTGCACCTCTGTTGAAATATACTATTCACAACACCCTTCTGGCATTTGAAAGACTAAAGGTATATGAATTTTCTCACCTTAACTGTTCTACCCATCTCCTCTGGACATCAGAGAAAAGAATCTGAAGTTTAATGAACGATACCTTTCCCCTAGAAAAGTGAATTATTTCCCACGTTGTTAAGTTCAATTCCTTCTCAAGCTGCTACTACCTCTAATCAAGTAAAACACTTTGAAAATTCATTGTCTTCATTTCAGCCCTGGTATCAGTATGCCATGTAGATAAAAGGATTTATGTACATAAAAGGGATTTCAAAAAAATGAGAGATATGAGCGCAAGTCACATAATTCTGCAGTCTTACCAAAAAGTAATCCCTCTGGCAAAAATCTGAAAAATGAAATAGAAATATTTCCACAAAATCAATTATCTGTGCCCCTTAAGAGGGAGGCAGATGAACATGCCATTGCAACCCACTGCTAATCTTTACAGAGAAGCCATAAAAAGCCTAACTATTGGTTTAATTTTAGAAAATGGTGAACCTATTTTGATCACCGTTAAAAAAATTCAAAACTTCTAGCCTGAATCCAAGAGCAGGAGTGGAAGAACAACTTTGACAACATAATAATCAACCAAACCCACCGATTTAAAATGGGAAGTGTTGGGTACCCTAATTACAGGCACCATTGCTACTTTTGTCTATAATAACAAGTGCAAACAAGTAAGGGAGAATATTTCATGTTGACTGAAGTTATCTTGTCATGCTGTTGAGTCATGAGTATAAACCTGCATACCTGCATAACCCGTGCTTTCTGCTGCTGGTTGTTTGATAACCTTCTAGATCTTGTTCGTTCCACTTCATGTCTATGAACCCACCCTCGAAGTTCATGAGTCAGCCTAGAAAAACGCAAAGCATCAACAGATGTTTTGAAGAACAACAGCAGAGCTTTTTAGTTTTATAAAACAGTTTAGCCACCACAAAGACACACTGTAGATTACTATTCTTTTATCTTATGATCATTTATTTTTAATAAAAGTAATAAAATAAAATTATAAGGTGAAATTTATGAGGGAATTTGTAAAGGAATATCTATAAAGTATTGTACTCATGGATGTTTCAGCATAAAGTAGACACAGTAGTTCCTCTTGCCCAATGAGTAATTTTGAAGTTACTGGAAGGACCATGGAAAATCAAAATCAGAAGTTGATCAAGACAAATTATTGGTTAAGAAGACTAAACTATGGCAAATAAATCTGAGAGAAAGAAGGGACAAAGAAGATGGAGATAAGGTTAGTGACACATCTATGGAAAAAGTGGAGGTAGGTGCTTTCTAACAGTGAACAAAGTACATCTGCAGTGTCAAGTTCAGTTTGCTTGTAGCAGAAGCTGAAGAATAGAAGACCATGTCTTATGTAATTCAGATAGAAAAGGTTTTTGGCTGGACTTGATTTCCATATCATGAACATTCCTACATATGAAACAATTTCTCTTTTGAGTCACGAAAAATCTCCAGTCAGAAAATTGTTATTCAGTTATCGCGAATGACCAACGTGAAAACAGAGTGAAAATCACGACTAAAACCATCAAAAGGTCACAAAGATCCAAGTCGATCTGTCCTTATGGCAGCAGACATTGGACAGTGCAGACATTTGGAGAGACACTGGTCACGTACTGGATGAACTCTGCGCATGTACCATAACATCACTCACAGCTGTCTGCCCAGTAGCACTCAGCCAACACAGAATTTGTATCTCAACTCCTAGTAAACATTAAACCCTCAGAAAAGGCTGTTTCCTCACCTCAGCGACTCTGTGCGGTTGATCAGAGGCCGACAGGGGGGTGGTGGTGGTGAAATATACAGAAGTGGCTCTTCTGAGACTATCATTAGTGCTTTATTATCAGATACAGAACGATCGTACCTGGGAAAGTAAAGAAAAGGATATCAAGAAATCCCTTAAAATACTTTTTCATGAACCTCTGACCAAATCCAGAGAATGAGCACTAACATCAGCAGACTCACAAATGTTACAGCTGCTCCCTTGAGACCTTTGAAACAGGTGAATAACAATTCCTATAAAATACCCAGTGTTCTCAGTCAATTCCTCAAAGGGGTCTGACAGCACTCAACACAGGGAAGACAGCTGAGCATTAGCAGATGTTGGATCTCTTCCCATAAAGGCCAGATATTGAAAGAAAATGTAGCCTGTAAAATATTCCTCATAGTATGTAAACTATGTGATCTCTGCAGAGGCAACTTTCTTTTTCATTCCAGAGCTGTGCTACAGAAATACTAAATTTATTATCCACTAAAACCATGCAGATGTAAAGACCATGAGCTATATGACAATGGAGCAGCCACAAACTATATTACAACTGAATGGAGAGGATTTACAACTACGAGTGTCTCCAGAATCTAGCTTGGTTTTGATAAAAAGTGAAAAGAAGCATCTCTTTTTCAATACAAAAATCCATAACACTCTCAGCACCTCCTGAAGGCTTAACTACTCATTATACCTATTACAAGTTTATGCCTTGATAAGTTACCAATGTTAACAGCTTTAGTCCTCTAGGTTTTAGAAGACTTGTAGCTCCTAAACTTCAACTTCTTTCTGAAAAATTAGGTATAAGAGGTTATGAAAACCTCATTTACATTCCCTTCCTTTTCCCGGCTTTCTCTCCATCTTCATGTCTGCTTCTCCTGTCTACTGCATCTAGGACTGATACAGGAGAATATACAGCAGAGAGCTCACAGCTTGCCAAAACCAGGGTGAAACAGTGAAAGAAAAGGAGGAGACAGAGGCACGTGCATATCCTCCTAAGAGAACTAGTCTACTCTTACATCACCTAAGTCATGGTCTGAAACGTACCACACAGGACACAAAGTCCTCACCATGGCTACAGCCTTAAAACGCTCTTGATTTATTGCCTTCTTTCTGCATGGCAAAATACATTAGGGCTTTCTGCACATCTGTGCCTGGCTTTGTTCAACCAGCCAAAACACTCTACTGGAAAGGGACAGTCTAATAGGATAAATCTTGTAAGGGGAAAACATGAGCTGTATTAGCCAGACTTCAATCTGGAGGCAATTATATGTTCACTTATGAACTCCATGCTAGAGATTTAGGAAGCCTGAAAGCCAGTATTTAATTAAATAATGCATAAACACAAGGATGGACTCAGAGTTTTATCAAAATGTACAGTGCTAAGTTCAGAGTGTGTTCTTAATTGTGAACTTCCCCAGTCTTTCCTCGAGCAACTAAGAAAATAAATACTCCAGCTTGAAAAGTATGCAGATATAGATAATATGACAAATATCAGAACTATGCAAGCTAAAATACAGATGAGAGGAAAAAAGCAGGCAGATGAAGAATTGAAAAAGATTCTGAAAGTCTCTGTGACATACACTTGTTTATAAGCTCTCTTCCCTAACACCACGCAGCACAGCCACGTGTACACTTCTGAAGCATTACGTATTGGGTAATCCTGGAGATAAAATACCATATTTATTTGAAAAACAACCTGGTAAACTTTGTTAAATGATGAAAGACCAGCTTTCAAAACACTGTGTTTGTAAACTCTGCTGCTCTGTAAAAGCAGCAATAGCACTGGCCAAAAAAGATCAGTAAGGCAGAGAGAGCTAAAGCACCATCGCCCTCTGCCACTCCAAATATGTTAAAGGTTTTCATCTCACCTATTACTCTTTTCGGGAATGATGCCCTCAGGTATTTTCTGAGCTGCACTGGACTCCTGGGCAGCTGAGAACTCCAATAGATTTCTGGTCCGGTGGTTAGAACTCACAGTGGAATCAACTCCACTGGGATCCTTTTCGAATATACTGGAAAATAATAATAAACACAGCAAAATATATCAGACACATAAATGGTCTGCAAGGCACTTGTCTGCAGAGTGTTAAATACTCATGTGGAGAAGTTTCTGTCTGTCGTTATGTTACATGGATAAGGTTCATGTCATATCTAATGTAAAAACATGGCATCTTGTGTCATTGTAGTACTGTCATTCAAAGCATTAGTGGACAGGAAAGAAATTCTTCCGTTTTAATTGTTTGAAGGATTTTGATGCTCTGTTTTTCGTGTTCCCCCACATAAGCTTCACCTGATGAAACAAAGATCATTCAGCTTGTAACCCAGATCTGCAGGCATAATAAAATTTTCTACAGTCAAACAAAAGCACCCCTAAACTTTAACTTCTATCAGGCTTAAAGTACAATTGACATAGTTTATAGGAATACATTATGTAAGGAAAACTTAGCTACCAAATTCCATGCAGCTGCAAGCCTGGAACGTTATGCCAGACGTCTAACAAGACATGCATGTTCAATTCTAAGTGGATTTAGAACAACTAGCAGGGCTGACAGCCCCATCTACAAAGCAGCAGCAGGCCATGGTCCCAGACACCCTGTTGTTCCAGAGTGTGCCTGCACTGATTCCAGGGTCCTTCCCTGGGGACTGCTCACCCAGCCAGCCGTGCAGCACAGGAACCTCTGTGCTGCTCTCCCTGCAAAGCAAGGCAGCAGCACTACACACGGGAGCTGCAAAAACGACCAGACAGCTGCTGCACAACATCGACCGCATCCCGGTTCAGAAGGGTGACTTACAAGTGAGAAACCCTGGGAGCACAAAAGCAATCCTTCAATTTCTCCTCTCCCGAGGCTGCCTTTACTCGGCTGCTTCCTGAACTAAGTGTATTTACAAACGCAAGTCCTAACCTTCCTGGCTGACAACAGCAGAGCATCACCAGCAGCGGAAACGGCGAAAACACAAAGATACAAGACCCCAGCACACCAAGGAGATCTTCGCCACACATGCTGACCACTGCCCACAGAGTAAATTTTAATTCATGCCCCACCTCTCCTGTGCAGCAGAGCATAAACTCGGCAGGGGAATTTCTCATTTTCCTGGTTTTACACGGCATCACTTTGCAACAGGAAAGAAATACAAATGGTAACAGAGACAGGCAAAAACTAGGAGGGCAAGATTAAATATTCCGCAACTACAGAGAACGCATACAGAATTGCCTCACAATCCCATGTCTTTTGCCCACAGATTTGCACTCCTGTTAATAGCAACCCAGGTGTTCCTGTGAATAATTTTGTCATATTCTGAACCACAGGAGCACGGGCAACCCTAGACTCTGGCTGACATCACTTTGGCTGCCTCATCTTCTCCAGGTTTCTAGGCAGCATCACTGAGTCAGGGGCAGCAGAAATGCTACAGGCTCTGCTTTCACTAGCACCAGTGGGCAGAAAAGTACTTACAGTTTCCTTACTGCCTATGTGCACTGATATCTAAATGTTTCCCTGCTTCTACTGCATAGCCTGGAAAGCTGGATGGTTTATTGATAACCTCGTATCAGGTAACACTAGGCTATCCAACTTAACAGAAGCAATCTCCACTATCTACTGGATTTTATGAGACCATGTTTCTTCTCTTCCAGTGAAAGCATCAGCACAATTGGCAGCATCTCAAGCCCAGAAGCAGAGCTCAAAACTAAGGCTGATGCTTAAACAGATGCCACACCTTCCTGCTGGAAGTCGCTTGCCAGTGAAACGCCCCACTCTACCTATGGAGTCATGACAGCTAAAAGGACATGGTAGTTTATTCATCAAACCAAGAATATCCGTCAGAAGATCTAAAAGTTGTAACTCTCCTGCAAACCCTTTCTCCACAGTCTGAAGTCTCAGCCATCCAGTGTGTTGCCAGACCTACTGGATCTGGCATTTTAGTCTATCCTACTTCTCCCCTTTCCTGTTCAAAATGACACATTGCACCAGGGGAACTTTCCATGTAATTATTTAGCTAAAACTGACAAAAATCTAAGCAGAAGATCTGTAACAAATTTGCATTTTTCCATGATGTTTCTTTCTTCCTATTTGCCTCATTCTGCAAAGGCGATTCTTATTTCAGGTTCCAGCTTGGTGAGGTGGCCAGTTTGAGGTGAAGTGTCACATGTAATACATTCCTACTTCAGTTCACCCTGAGCTCTGAACAAATGTAGAGAAATCCAAACTAAGTCCATCCGGGATAAAGATACACACTGCTCTACAATCACAGCTAATCTTCAGTTTTTGTAATTTAGTTGTTATAGCTCTACAGCCATTCAAAACCACACACACCTCATTTTATAGCATCAGCTTTAGAAGAGAGGAGACGTTTATTTTTACTCTTCTCAAGCTTAAAACACCTTAATCTTTTCATCAAAATTAAAATTTCACTTTTGGCAGCAGCCAAGTACAGGATGTTTCAATGTGAAAGAAGATATTTTCAGCAGCAAAAGACAAAGAAGGAGGTGAACAGAGTACATTATGCCATCCTTATAGACATAAACCATGGCTCCCACTTCTGACAACACAGACGCCAACTGAGAACAACACATGGCATTAGGGTATTTATTCCAATGCTCTTTCCTTTATTAGGATTGTTACTTCCCACAAAATGCTTCTTTTGAAGCAGGGCTAGCAGCAATTTCTGCCACAAGCCAAATGGGCCACATTTACCTCCCCTTTCCCATTCCTTTTTGTACCTTGAAGATCACCAAAAGTTTCCTTCTCAAAGCCTAAAATACGCCTTAAAAAAAAAAAAAAAAAAAAAAATCCCTTTCTTGCTTCCTTTGGTTTGTGGCAATGACCCAAACCCAAAATAACTCAGTCTGGATAAGGAATAGCCCCACAACCTGAAATACTGCCCCTCTTCCACCTTCTAATTACTTGGAGAGTTTTGTCAGTTTTTTCCCCATCTGAACAGAAGATGTTGTTCTGTTGCATCATTTCTTCCTCTTCCCTTCTCCCACGAGAGGTCACTAGTGAAGTTTGTCTATAAATAGGGCTCCATCTTCAGGAAGCAGATAGGAGAAGACATGTAGGTAATGGTCTACATCCTCTGACTTCTCAAAGACCTTTCCTTACCAAGTGGGTTCATGACAGCCTGACAAAGGATATCAGAAATACTCCTTCTTTGAAATCTCAAGTTAACACAGAGGGGGGAAAAGCATGACTTAGGACCAAGGAATCCCTTCAAGCAGCTGGGAGAGGATGGACCTCTCCTGCAGAACTACATCTGGAGACACCGGTCCACCTGAGGCATACTGAGCTTTACAAGTGCCAGGCAGAACAGCAACAATACAAGCTGGAACAGGAAGGGTCTACAGAGCAGATTCCAACACCATGACACAGAAGATGAAGTCAATATCGGGCATCTAAAAACATCAGGTAGAAGAGGCTGGAAACCATAGAAAGAAAGGTAGAAGATCTCATTCAGAGGAAAAAAAAGCTTCAGAAAAACAGTATTTTCAACCAAGATATCAATCAGTGCTCTAAGAACTGCTTTAATATGACAGATGGCAAAAGCATGACGAGTTTTTACCATTCTGTTGGGCTACAAGATGAGAACCTGGAAAAGGAAGAGCACTTTGGTGTACCTGCCGTGAGCAAGTCCTACTATTTGCAGGAATTGAGTTACTGCCCCACCTTAAAAGTCAAAAAAGGCTGAAGCTGAAAAATGGTTTTACTGGACAAGACGGTCAGGGTAGAAGTTGGAATCTTTCCTGTTTGGCCACACTTACACACCTGGGGTGTACCAAGGCTTTAGAGCCTGCATTTGGACAACCCAGACACCACGAGCATGAAAGGGTTTTCACAAGCCACAAACACCATGCCCAAGCTGGCTGAGCTATCAGCTTGTTTAAGATGCAAAACCAGATCCAAGGGAAAAAAAAAGAAAGAACCACTAAATACTTCATGCAGATGTTTGTTCAGAAGTGTAGATAAATTTGATTATAGGGGGGAAAGAAAAGCAACGCTCCAGCCATGGCTTCTCCAGGCATTCAATGGCACCTGATATTTTAGCTGTATTTTTACTTCTTTGGTTTGAACGTCAGTTTGATAAATGTGAATGCAAGTCTTGCCAGGAGCACAAACTAAATTTTGCTTGTGCTTCTGGCTGTGCACTTCAAGTTTTGAATACTGACATTTAAGCTGTACAGTAATCCGTAGACGAAAGCCAATAGTGATATCATAACAAAGAGTTTTCTGGGGACAGAACCATCTCTGAGTATGAGCTGGGATGTTTCCAACAAGCTAAAGTTGACATTGCAAGGAGACACCAACCAAAGACCTTGCCCTCTTCCTAACTGACTCCAGACAAGGCTGCCACAGTGCCAGACACTCTCTGGAAAGTATTCCTTGTTTCTTATTCCCAATGAGTGCACTATCTGCCAGCAGCAAAGCTCTTCCCCTGCCGGGCTGCTCCAGACCTACCCTCTCCAAGCACTGGGCTGGAAAGAGGAGCCTGGCCTCCTTCCTCTGCAGAGGAAGATGAAGAAAGTAATACAAAGTGGAGGAATGATCTCTGCTTTTTTTGTTGTGTTTTGCATGCTTTAAAAAGCAATTTATGCTTGACAAAGCTGCTGGAAAAGAAAGGAAGAAAGCAAACACTGACACCCAGAGCACTTCTTTTCTGCTTGGAAAACTCTATACCATTATCTGGAAGTGGGCTGGCCTTTGTCGCCAAAGCTTGTGGCCGCGATCAGCAAAGGAAGGAGGAATGAATCACTTCCTGCTCCTGCAGCTGTAGTTTGTAAGAAAACCTAAAGTATCCAATTTTATGCAAGTATCAACCCATCATGAGAGGTACTGAAAGGTCTGGAACCTGGATCCAAGTCCAATTTACTCAGCTTGTCGTTTTCCTCTTGATTCCTCTCTCCCTCTTTGAGGAGAAGCTACAACACAAGGCCAAAGGAGTGCTACAGAAACAGTTTTCTAACTTTGGGCCATCTGCAACACAGATGTACACTCAACTCAGCACTGAAACATATTCTTTCAGTGTCACAAACATTAAACGAAGTTTCCCATATTACAAGTGTTAAGAGTCACAAATGCTTTCCGATGCTTCTGCTCTTTTTGCCGAAACACTCAAAGGGGTCCATATTTCCTTGGCAGCCAGAAGACATGGAGCTGGCTAACATGGCACTGTTTCATGCCTCTTGCACTCATTATAACAGTTCTCTCTTCAGACTTCACCAGTTCCTCTCTGCTAGCATTTAAGAAATTAATAGCCCTCCGCCTGTCATCATTTGTATGTAGGTTTGTTAGCATACTTCACGTATACGTCACATTTAAGCCTATCCACCTCCCAAAGGCCAATGGAAAGCTAATAAGGCTTGCAAAAACCAGAGAAACAAATCCTTTTATACCTTTCCCAAAGTGCAAAAAATCCCAGGATTGGATGAAGTGAGAATAAGAAACTGACTCTGAGGTTCTCGGCTACGAGAACATCTTTTAGAGATGCTTCAAGTAGTCCCTGCAAATTTAGAGAACACCATCCCACCTGCAGCTGAAGGAAATCATGGGCCACTGGTACAATGTTTAACGCTCACAGTTCAGCACCTCTCCCAGATCAGGCTTGGCTGGAAGGCAGCAAAGGCCAGGCAAGGAACCTGGCTGTGGGGTTCCTCCTCCATTACATTGCAAACCATTGGAGGTTCCAACTAATCTGCCCCATTTCACACTGGAATGAAGGGAGGATGGAGCACACACACAGCTGGGAAAGAACTGGTAACGCAAGAAAATAATATAAGGCAAAATAATGCTGTGTTTCAGTTGCCAGTCACTGCCCTTCATTTTGGGCAGGTGCCAGACATCTGGCTTTAGTGTACTTAGCCCATGGTATTCAAGAGGACATTTGGCGTGTTTTCAAACACACCAGGACACTGCTTGATCTCATGGCTGATCTCACCTGCCAGGGCAGCACAGGGGTGAGCTCAAGACCTTGACCCAGGACCAGCTGCTGTGGGTGGGATCTGCACTGACAAACCCGAGCACACAGCTAAAGCACCTCTGTACCAACACAGCTCTTGCTGCATGTGATGTTATGGTAAGGAGATCAGCTCCTTTGCCCACACAGCAAATGCTCCCTTTAAGGGAACCACGGCATTATTTCTCTAACTTTCCAACATCCCACCACTGAGGCATCCCTGGGCTCCTGCTTGCCATAAAATGGGTCTGTTTCTTTAATCAAAGAGTCCAGCATAAAGGCTCAAACAAGAGAAAACTTGCCCGAAAACACTGCTGAATGCACCAGACCTCAGAATAATCCTGCTCTCCCACACACCAATTCAAGATTGCTCAGCTTGTGTAAGAGCACTTACACTTACTCATGTAAGACCACAGTGACACCAACTCAGGTGTGCTCAATGGGTGCTGTTGGCAGCCCAAATCAATCGTGCCCCAAAACCTCACCAGGCTACACTAGTACTGACTAGCAGCCTGCAGGCTAGGTAGGATGCTAATCTCACTGGTGAGAGACTTGTGTTTTGATTACTTCATCCTTACAAGCAGCAGATCGTCGTAGCATGCAGCTGAACAATCCTTGGGCAATTTCTTCATTTTTAGTAAAAGATGATTAATCTTACCACTTCTGTTTTTGGTGTTCTTTCTTTTTCCTGTTTGTGCTACCCATTTAAGAAATGCGACACATCCCTAAGTCTTTCAGGAGTTAAAAAAAAAAATCACTGCTTCTTCATTTGCTGTAGTCCATGACAATAGCAGACAAAAGACATTTCTCAGCTGGCCAGGCCAGTGTCTTTATTTGCAGATTGGTCACTGGATCTAAATTTTTAATAGGTTATTTGATTTCCAGGAAGGTCCTGGAAAGTAGAGGAAAACCCATGAGGACACCCTAGAGAGGAGCTGCAATGAAGTCTCTGTAAAAGGCCAGCCATTCTAGCACAGCTGCTTTAGGTCAACAGGACACAAGAGGTTTTGAAGCAGCAGCAGCTTTACTGAGCTCCATCAATCACCACCTCAGTCATCCTCCACCACAAACACAGCTTAAGAAATTTGCTATACACCATCAAGTCTGTTTTTTTCAGTTTGAAAGAGATTCCAGTCATACAGAGGTGGCAAACTTGTAAGAAAACACAAAAGTAACAAAAAATAAAAATAAAGAAAAAATAAAATATCATACTACCCTCTCAAACCTCCTGTTTCAATCTCTTTGCAAATTTGCCTTTCCTCTCTCCAACTTCATATTTTTCTTTGCTTTCTGTCTGCTAAATATCTGAAATGGTAGTTAGGACACATTCTGGCTGGCTGACATCTTAATGAATGCTCTAAGACTGCTCCTAGATGACAGCTACCATGTAAGCTTGAGCAGACCGATTATGGGGGAAAAATAACTAGTTGAACACTTTTTCGTAGCCAAAAAATAATGCTAAGGGCACTAGCAAATACTTGCCTTATATGCTTTGCTGCTACTGTCCCAAGAAGATATGCAGAAAATTTATCTTTTGCACCTTCTGTGATTGTTCTCCCTTCCCTGTTTTTTAAACATTGGTTGTGTTATTTTCCTGAAAATATGTTCCTATCACATTTAGGATTTGCATTAAAAAAAACAAACACACAAGACAATTTATATTCAAGTGAGAATAGGGAAGAGAATCAAAATAAAAATATTCCCAAAATAAATACACAGGTTGTTTAGACTAGACCATGGGCTTGGTTTCCATCTGTTTCAGCCTTGTTTGTGCTTGTTTAACACATTTTCAGATCTGATTACTATACAGGCAGAGTCTAACACAAACGTGGAAATTAAACAAGGGGGGGGGGAAAAAAAGGCATCTAGGACCTGTAATAATTCAGAAATATTGAGATTTCTTGTAGTAAGTGGTAAAACTAAAATGCACAGCAAACTGGATGTTTCTCAGTGCCAGAAGCTAGCAGTCCTTCAGGGGTGCCACGGCAGCTGGGAATGCAGCCTCTCACAGAAGGCACATGTGAAGGCAGGAGATCCCACAGATACCTTCCTCCAGGTGCCGTGGTCCCAGCTCCCAACCCTGCTGTGTGCCAAGCTCTGTGTGCTCGCTGCCTTTCGTGCAAACACTTGCAGATTGCCAATTCCTGTCTTGCACCTCACGGTATGTAAGACTGGGGCAAGGTGGTGACCTCTGCAAGGAGCTGAATCAAAACATACCCTTTTCCCTTCATACACCTCACCAATCACTCTTAAATAATAATAAAAGGAGGGTTTTATACATGTTAAGTCCAAACTCAAATAATTCATGAAGATTAGAGAATAGTTCACTGACACACAGATGGGAAATTCCTGGGCGCCTTTCTTTTAGTGTAAAACAAACAGACAAAATAGAAACTTACACTAATAGAATTCCTGCTAAATTACTTCTGCTTTTAATAACTGAAAGTTTCTGTTTTCTATACAAAGTATCAACAAACCCAAAAGAGTTTAGTAACACAGTACAACCTAATGCAGAGTTACCATTAACTCCATACAAGCCACTTTCACATCCTCAATTCACACAGATATTCAATTTATATTTAATTAGACTTACATTCATTTCTTAGACATAACATGGTGCCGTGTCCAAGACTGAAGGATGTTCTGAAAAGCTTACTGGCAACTAAGCAGACTGGACTAGACTCTTCCTCCAGTATTTTCCAACCGATTTCTTATGTCACCAGGCCAGCTTCCCCACCAGACTTTCAGCCCCACTCCCATATTCCCAAATTCAACATTACAGGTTACCCATACACATATTTGTCAGCGTGAAAAAAATGTGGCAGCAGAATAATTTTATCTGCTAAACTTGTTTGCCAAGGGCTGCCACATCCTGGACTGCTTCCCATAATCTTAAAGCAGCAGAACAGCAGTCCGGAGTCCTTCGTGAGATACCGCAAACATCTCACCCCTCAAATACACAGTCACCAAGATGTAAAACCAATCTAAAAAAAAATGATGTGTGAGCCAGTATTAGTGCAACACACATCCATTAGCACAGAGGAAAACACAGAACTAACTACACAGCCAACCATCCAGACAGGATTTTTTGTGGGATGCTGAGTGCCCATACACTGCACCCCCACTGACCCACTGCAGGCCGTGGAGGGTTTGCAGGACTGTCTGTTCTTCAGCTTCACATTCGTGTCCCAAAACAATCCAACTGCTTCCCTGCTTTCTCTGACTTGACAGAAATAGGTAACTAAAGAGAAAATCTATATATATATGACCTTCTGTTTTACCTCTAGTCTTCAACAATCCTATCACTTCCACCCAAGAGCCCGAGAAGGGTTCCTGGCTAAGGGAATTCCAAAGTCTGCTCTAGAATTTAGGGGGTGAATTTCCCATGATTTTGCTTTTTTTTTTTGGTTGTCACTCTCCTTTTGCAATGGTTCACTGGTTTTGAATAATTATTCACTGCTAATATGCCTGAATCAAAACATCCTGAGCCTGAATGCTGGCACACCTCCGTACAGGTGTGCAAGTGAAATTATTTCCAAAGTAAAAGAAATGGCAACACTGTCACAAGGTTTCAAAACATACTTATCTCCAGCTGACCACTGCACAGAAATTAGGTATTCCACAATTAGCTAGCTTGGGGGAAAGGAGTACTTTTGCTGAACTATAAGCTAGCATGGACATTCTAACAAAAAATTACTTATTTCTGTAAGAGGTTGCAGGTACTGAAAAACAGCACATACACTGGAAGCTCCTGTTGTTAAGGACTAAGCAGAACAGCAATCCTGACTACCGCGTTTGTGGAGCTACCATTCAGTGACACCTTTATAAAAGGAAGAAAATATGTATGGGAGGAGTGAAATCTAAATAAATGGTTTGTGTATCTCACATTCTGGGTCTTCCAGAGAGTATTGCACAACCAACATTCACACCACCTTGATACAGTCTAGGATTTTAATTGCAGTGCAAAGCATTTATTCTGCTAGGGAGGGAAAAAAAAAAAAAAAAGGCAAATTTGCAAATACATTTCTCTTCACTGCCTAAATGCAGTACTGATGCAAACCACCTGGTTCAGGCACAGCAGTCACACTGGCATGCTCAGCTACTGCACTGGCCAGGAACAGCCAGATATCCAAGGATTTCTTTTTTGCTTTATCTACTTTATTAAACATCAAACATGTCAAGAAGTTAACCCTTTCACATTTCTGTAGTTACTGACTGTTGCAAAGATATGAACACAAGCTGACTCTCAGCCTACTTTGACAGAAGTGCCTTGCCATCAAACTCAACAGCTTACTCATGCCTGGGGGTACAGGAGCTGCCACAGGAGCTTTAGAGCACTGTGGCAAAAGACTTCCCATCCATCTCTCTATGTTCCCAAGCATTTTATCACTAACAAGAGTTTCATGCATTCCATCACCTCACTGTAATGCAGAGACAACTAGAACGTTCCCCAGCTTCAGAAAGATATCTCATTCTAGCAGTTCTCACCAAGTGTCTCTCTCAAGCAAGTGGTGACATTTGAAATGCAGATGGCACGTACAAATCAATCACTTCATCTCTGGAAGCGGATTTTTCTGCCTGGTAGTCAAATATCATAACACAGACCCTCAATGCATTAAGAAATGGTCTACCTTATCCATTTCAAAGTAAAATTATCAGCTGTATTCCCCTGCCTGAGATACACAGTATTTGCAATAAGTGCAAATACTTCAAAAGTAATTTCAGCTTTAGCAGATTTGCTAATATTATTAAAAATACCAACACCAACATTCTAAAAATTTATCATAGTCAGAAACAAAGTCTTCCTCCACATTTATCCCATTCCACTCCTTTAGTTTGACTGGGGTTTTGAGGACAAATGGAGACACTGCTGACTGAGAATCTACTGAAACATTATACCCTTTTGAAAAAGTGACCTGCTTCATATAAAAAGCCTTTAGGTTCCAAAGTCAAATTAAATAAACAAGTATGTGCAAAAAGTACTGCTTTTTATTCTCCTTTCTTCCACAGATTTTTTTTAAAGTTTCTGGCAAGTAATGCAGCATTTCCCTCCTGCTCTCTGGTTCCTATGCCCCACTGATAACAGTTCAAATGAGAGGTTTTTGATTATCACTTCAACTAATCATGGAGATCTTCACCAAATCCAGAAGACAAGAAACACAGGGTTCATACTATCGAGGGAGATTGCAGTTAGACACATCTAAAGGTCAGGATTGGAAAACACTGGAACATAGAGAGGGATTTCCTCACTGGATGCTAATGCAGCTTCAACTCATAGGTACTGAAGGTACTGAACTGAAAGTACTGACCTCACAGGTACATACGTACCTGAGCACAGCTATAAGTGATCAGATGAGTTCTCAAAGTCTGTAACTTTTTTCCCTAAAAGGATTATAAATACAGTTCTTAATCTCTTCAGATATAAATCAAGCAGACAAACTGGTGTATGCTGCATTGATTAAAAAAATGCCAGGCCAAGAGAAATTAAAAGTACAAGATCTAGCTCTTGTTGCCAGAAGGAGTTCAAAAGAACCATTATCCAGATACATCTTCCCTTAAGCAGGAGAAAAATAAAGGACAGAAATCAGACTTCAAGCTCGTCTTTAAAACCCACTGCTGCTTGTGTTAACGATTCAAACAAAAATTGCAGAACACAAAACTTGCTATGCAAAGAGGAATTTCTAGGCAGCTTACCTCAATGGACCATAATTGAGCATTATAAAAGCCAGTATCGCCATCACACACAGGGTCCTTCTCTTTGGAGATGATACTTTGAGCTTCTGGTTCTAGACAGGAAAAAAATCAGAAGACATGCAGTAAAAGAGGGGCACAGATATGCAAACGTATGTCAGAAGCTAAATACACCAAATGATGCTTGCTTTTTAGATTTATATTTGCCTAATTATGTATGAGTATGTGCCAGGACTACTCAAAAATAAAACTTTTGTTTGTACATTATATTTAGCTTCTACCCCATCTATCTTCTCAGTGAAATCTTAAGAAGCACCATGGAGCAGAGAATTAAAAGTCAACCAGATAATGTGACAGCTGTCCTGACCCAGAGTTGGTGAAAGCCATGTTTGGAGTGGGAGGCTGGGCTAGAAACCCTCACAGGTCTTCGAGACAACATTTCCACAATGCTGTTCTAGCGCCTTCCACCTGAACAACTGTCCTGATAGAAAGTCAGACTTTCATCACAATCTCTTACCTCTAATACTACTTCATCCAGCTGCCTCTTCAGTGTGCTGTTTTCTGTCTTGAGTTTCTCATTCTCCAGCAAGGCTGCCTCCAGCCTCGCCTCCAGTCCCAACAGGTATTCTTTCTTCTTCTTGCGTGACTGAAAGGCCGACTCGCGGTTTTTGATCATGCGCTGCTGCCGTCTCAAGACGTTGACCTGAGCCGACAATACACAGGCCTGTTAACAATTCACAAGGTAAAAGTGCCTCTATTTCACGCATAATTTCTGCTTCCGCACTTTGTCAAGAGTCTGCACGGATAGTTTCTCACACTCTGCTTCAAATGAGCTGAAACAGTCAGCACACGCTACACCTCTCAGTCATAGATCATGGATAATGAAAAAATGGGCCCTGCACTGCCTGCTTTCTCCTGCATTCTCAACCTCCTATGTACAGGGGACACAAAAAGGTCTACTTGAGCAGCAGGCTGATCAATCAAATCACAAAGACAGAAAATATGTATCTTCAGGTCTGCAAGACAGCAAGAATGTCATTCACCTTCACCTTACCATGCACCATTTTATTGGCTACAATCAGCCACCTCCTTTCTTAGCACGGAAGTTCTACAGTTTTACAATCTATTCTGTATGGAAGCCATTTCCACACTGATTACACCAGCTTATGTACCTTTTCCAGCTATGCTATATAGTTTTTGAGCTTTTGAATACTGTTGCTGGCCTCAGATTGCACATTCTATGTGTATCAAGCACTTACATGGCAGTTTAAATGCAGCCACATGACAGAACAGTCTCTGAAAGAGCACACAATCTGGATTCCTTCAGGATGAAGCTCAATCAGCAAATAATACTCCAGGAGAGCACACAATTCCCTCTAACCAGTAGCAGGCATTCAGTGTGCAAGACCAGACTGGGACAGTTCAAAGTAACCCCTCCCCATCCTCCAACAGCCCTGGTGGCTGATTGTTTTTCCCAAACAGGAACACTCCATCATCTTTTACCACTCATTTCGTGGCTTGCCCCGAGTGGGACGACCCAGACCGAAAGCATCTTGCTGCTGACAAGGATAACAATGATGGATACTGCAGAACTATACAAAACTACTTGAAATATTAAGTTTAGACACTACTCTGTTGATTTCCTCTCCCTCACAGATTAGCAACAGTAACTCTGTTTTCATTAAGAACAGAAGACTTCCATCCCATTATTAAGCTACAACTGGACGTGCCTTAATGACAATGACATTGAAAGATAACCAAATGCTCTATCTTACACAGACCTGAATATCCTCCAGTAGCTGCCAACACACGCACTGGAGTGACCTGTACTTATCAGAGAAGGAAAGTTAAAGAAAAACAGATGAGAACTATTCCAGAAGTATTATTCTAGGAAAAAATAACAAGTCACAGAATAATAACATTAACTAACTCAGACAGTGCGCTCTGGCTAAGGCCTGGCTTTGAAAATATCCTTAACAACAGCTTTCCAACCTCCTTGTATATACCTGCACACAGACAACATGTTGCTCTAGGGCTTTGGTGTCTGCAAAAAAAAGTGGCTACAGGCTGTCTGAAGATGACATTCCTCTTTGTGATGCTGCAGGCTGGTGACAAAAACTAAGAAAACACATTACAGTGCATTAACATTCTGGGCTGCCTCCATGTTGGCCTAATTGCTTTTTAGAAAGATCATTTATTATATGTCTAGTCTGCCACCACCAACAAAAGTCTGTGAAAATGTAGCTGTTTGTACTTACTCCAGTTTCTCTCTTTAGCAGAGTGGAAAATGAAAAGATTTTAACATATTATCATTAACACTAAGCTTTGTCTTGAATTTTTTAAGTACTACAACACTGAACATTAAAAAAACCCACTTCTGCAGACATATAAAAACTGGACAAAAAATCCCCCCATTCGGGCTAGCCAAGAACTGCCGTGTATAGAACACACCAGTTTGGGGCCAGGATCACTTAAACTGTTCATAGATGAAATAATAAGGAATGAGTTCATGGAGCAGCTTTGGCTCGAGTTGTGAGATATTCCGAACAAGCAGTCACATTCCTCTTTTTAAAAAGAGGTTTTGCATCATGAAGTCAAACAGAGAAGACCAAATTGTTTACATCCACTCGTTCGCAGACCTGCTGAGGATTATTCATTACTGGATAGCTTTTAATCAAGCGTCTGGGGCCTCTGGTAAATCAACACGCTTCCCTGAAGAAAACATGGTGTTAAAGCACCAGTGCAGTGCCTGTACACAAAGAGTACATGTGAGGTACATCTGTTGCTGTTTCAGACACTGCCATCTATGTTTCACATGGTGTTTATCTAGAATGCCCTCCTTTGCTCACTGTCCTCCAGATGCTGGAGGAACAGCAGCTCTACCCAGCCCGATTCAAGGTGCTCTGTGCAACAACTCTATTTCAGTTTCATTTTGACTCATTTCTTAAGCTTGCTTGAATAAAACCCATTATTTCTGTCCTTGAGTTAATTTGTTTTTATTTACAATCCCTAAAAAATTTAAGGTCTTTGGTCAACCTTCTAGCTGTTGTCTGGCTTTTCCTGGGAAATAAGCCTCAACTACACACCCAATCCCACCTAAATCTGATGCAGGAAATGGAAAGAGCTGAGTGAGTGAAATGGTGCAAGAATGCTTGAATGTGGAAGCAGTACAGCAACAAGCACTACACAGCTGGCCTGGCATCAAGATAAACATGCCCCCTGCTTGAGCACTTTGGTAATCAGAAGAGAGAGGAACTAATTTATAAAGTCAGCCTGCTTGAGCAACATTGCTTTGCACAAGTGCTGAACTAAGATTAAACGTAGCAAACACCCCTGCAAACTTCTTTTGCAGCCTCCCACTTTATAAGTTCTATTGTATTAATTTTCCACTCAAAACAGTAACTTCTGGTCCTCAGGAAACACAGACCATGGAGGGAAAACATCTGCCTTAACATCAAACAGTAATCAGTGATGTGATTTCTGCTTCCTAGCTTTAAAAACTACACCACCACTAGCACATAACAATGCTGTAAATGTGGAGAACTGAAAGGTTCACTGCAAACCCTTGCTTCGAAAAGGACTAACTAGATTCAGGTTGTCCTCTGTCTTCAGAGGTCTTATCAAGAGACATGCACTTTAGGAAAAAAAAACCAAACTACTGCTACCTCAATTTACTTCCAAAGAAAACTCAGTTATGAGCAAAATTTAACCTCCATTCCAACACAAGCTGTACTTTTAGCACAGGGCAGTAAGAACATCTCCCACACTCCGAGGAGTTTTCTGTACAAACATTGGGAAAGTTAATGAAGAGCTGAAGCTACAAACCATTTCAAACTTTGCTTTGGTTGGCTTCTTAACACAGCTTACAAAAGCTGCTGTCTTTAAAGATGCATCTCAAATGCAGGAATGCAAAACCTATAGAAATTTTTTGTCCGTTCTCATGGAAGTTCTGGGTTTTCTTGTCTCTAACTCCACAGAACACATTTGCCTAATGAGTTTATTTCATATGAATATTACACAATGTACAGCAGAGAAAAACATTTCAATAGAAATCCACACCTACGTTGAATAGTTTTTCATAATCTAATTTTTTCTAGATTTTCAAAGTTTTTTTTTATCAAGATAACTGGGAGGCAAGAATTAAATCCTTTCTCACTACAGATTGGAAACATGAGAGAAAGGCCCTATAAGGACACAATTAAGCTGAATCCCTTCACACATCTACTGTTTATGCCTTCCTATCATTCAACTGCAACAGGAAAGGCAATCTCTTTCTTTTCGTTTCCTTCAACCAGGAGAGTGGCTTGCTTAGGCGGCGTTTCTTTTGTTCAGCTTCCCAATGGAAAGTTGTTTCCCAGTGAGGAGGGACTGCACAGAAAGGCTGGCACTTCCCCACGGCTGGCAGGCTGCACAAACGTGTGCCACCAGGACCTCACAAGGGGCCTCACGCCAACAGCTTGCTATCGGCCCATCTCCGTGTAACCCACTGCAAGGGCTGAGTGTTAAGCCAACAGTTTATCCCTCCTAAGCCCAAAAGAAAGTCCTGCAGTGTTTCTCTTTATCCTGCAACATCTGCTTAGATTAGCAAACAAAAACACGTGTTACAGAGCTCAAATGACAGCTACATCTGTGCAGCTCTGAGCGCCACATATGGCGTCCGAGGCAGTCGCAAGATGTTTTAACCCTGCTGGCGCCAGCTGAATCCCAAAACAGTTGTCCTTTCTCAAAGCACTTTTTCACAGTATGTGTCAGAGAGCATTTGCAACTGTTCCTTCATGTTTCAGCAAACACAGGTAAGATGTGCAGTATTTCACAAGCCTTAAAACTGCTGCCCTAAAACAGCGTTGGGTAGAAATACCCACACAACCATCCTTCAAAACAAACAGCGGATCGTTACCCCAGCTACACCGTTTGACTACTGTGTACATCGAGTAAAATGACAATAAGTGGGTTTTGTCAATTAACCCTTATATTCAATGGCAAGGTGCCATGTTAGTCCTGGTTACAGGGAATCACAAATCAAACGACTGCTGACAGGTCTCTTCAGTTTGGCTTTGTATAGCAGGCAAACACCATTTAAAAACGCAGTGCTCTTAACTGTCTACTGTCAGACCTTTGTCAGCTTCTTGTGAATTCAATATCAAGTTTTCATTGTACTCTGGCTCCTGAATTATTTGTAGCACGTTATTTTTCATTATAAAATGCAGCCCCCACACAAATATGATTAGGTATCATATCACCAAGCATGTCCTAAGACATGAGGAAACTGTACCGCAACGTCCCTCCAAAGAAGCTGAAGACACATGCCTTTGACATACAGTGACCTGCACTGCTAACAAGCTAATACTGCAAAATTCCATGTGACTGGACAGCAGTGTTTTCTCCCTTACATTGAGAGACATGACAGGACCCTCAGCTCACCATGGCTTTCGGAATATGACACTGAAGAACAATACTCAGAGTTTAAAAGCCACAATCAAGAAGCTTTGGTATTTTTCACAACCACGCCTTCTTTGGACAACAAAATGCAACCAAAGCAACTCCAAATTACTAGGAACTAAATCAAGTTCACACTCAGCTCTCTATCAAGTTAAGATGTCAAAGCTGAAGGGGGAAAAAAACCCCCACACATCTCAAAAGCTATTTCTGTTTACACCTACAGCTTATTGTGAGCTACTATGGAGGAACTTCCTTATTTGCATAGGGATTGTTGAGAGCTTACACCTTTTCTACTTATACAGTATATGATCAAAAGGGAGCCTGAAGAGATTAGGCTCATATGAAACGCAATACCTGAAGTTTCTAAAAATCATAAGTAAAATCTGGGGAGATAAAGGGGGGGTGGAAAAATAATTAAGCAACGACATTTCCAATTCATCTACTTCGAGTGTTTTTATTACATGGATTAGAAAAATGGTTTAGCACTAAGCAAAAATCAGCTATATCTTCCTATACATAAGAGACCTTGAGAGCTTGTACTTGAGAAGTCAAATGATGGAAAAAATGTATCATCACTGCCTTTTGCCACTATGCTTGCATACCTGGTCTGCAACTCCAGGCAGGCCAGCAGATACCAAGCTGCTCATATCCGTTCTCTGCCAAGTTGTCAGATTCCCTGTTTACTGTTACAAATCCTATTAGTGTTTCCCTGAGACTCTGAAGGGATCTAGTTATCCCATTAGATGCCACAATACCTATTACACAATAGGTAACTGAGAGCTGTTTCCAAGCCTTGATTATCAGCTATCGCACACGGTCAGAACTTACGTCCAGCCCCATTGCTGGTGTGGTGCTTTGAAGCAAGGGCTTCGTCACTAGTATTTTCCCACTTGCTGAGCCATTTCCAGCAGCTGGAGGCAACGCATTCACCATGTGGTTTTGAAGTGGTGTGGTCCCTCCAGTGACAGCAATGACTGGCTGGGAAGCAGGAAGCACCCCAGAAGCCTGAAGCTGCACCACGGCGGGCTGGGGGAGCACCACTGATGGACCTGGAACACAAGAACAACCAGCAGAGCTCAGCACCTATGGAATAGATTTGTACACCATCACTTCGTAGGGGCATAATGATAGAGGAGGTAGAAAGCCTTGCTTCCCCCCCCGCCCTGCAAAATTTATCTCAAATCCACTAGTATATTCCACAGAATAGGAACGGAAGAAAAAAAAAAAGTTCAAAAGTTTGCAGGATTCTTAATCCACCCTGCAAAACAAAATTACACATATTAAAGGGATCCAATAAATCAAACTCTCTCCGAAAAGCTCTTCAAAGTCAATAAAATTCAACACTTCTTATAAACATTACTCATTTCAGTATTGCTAATGCTTGAAGCACTCTGGACAACTTTTTCAAAGAACTTAGCCAGCTTGCCTCAATCCTCCCTCTCCCTTTTGTCTATACCTATTTTATTGCTGTATTCAACAGAAAACTTACTACACAGACTCTCACTATACAGACAGATACAAAATAGCATAGAGATAGAAGATGAACAGAAAAAGAACACGAGTTACACTTTCAAAACTTACCTCAAAGCTTCAATTCACACTAAGACCATTTTTTTTAAGAAATGTCTCATGCAAGAAAGTTTATGCACAAGCTGAACAGAACTTAAAGAAAAGCAGGCAGAAAAAATGAGGTAATTTTGACAGAATTTGAAATGGAATTAAAAACAGTCACATCCAAGAAATTTCAATCCAACAACTACATTTAACTCAAGCAGGTGCTTGAGTAATATTTTGTTGTCTGAAAACACATCAACGTCTCTCTAATCCTTTGTAACAGGATGACCTCACCAGCTGTCAGAAACAGCACAGGCCAGCTGAGCATTCCAACCAAAATGCACAACAATGTATTACAGCATTTACCCAGTCTTCTGGAAGATGAAAAATGAAGTAATATACCTAGTGCCAAGATCTTTTATGTATGGGGTGCAGGATTAGATCTCCCTTTTTTTTTTGCAGACACAGTCTTGAAGACATGATGAGTTAGTACTACCCTATTTAAGAACCTTAAATGGTGAATTTGAGACTATTTCAACTTTTTTTTTGTGTGTGTATAAAGGATGTGATGCTCTAAGACCATGCTTTCTCCTTTAAGCTTTTATAAAAGGGACTGTAAAAATACAATTTCTCATGCTCCTGTGAAGATAATGGGATGTTTCAAACTGGTAGCTTCAACCTGTCATATGCAGGGGATTTTGATTGATGAAAACAGATCCTTATGGTTTTCATTATGGAAGCTGCACAATAGAATTCTTAAACATATCATCAGTTTAAGTAAATACATCACATGGAAATACTTTTCCAAAAGTATTTCCTCTATACTGTCTCATAGAAACTACTGCCCTGACTTTTCTTCGGGGAAAAGGAGAAGCTGATCTTCACAGTGCTATACTCATATCCAAAAACTCCCTATCCCCAACATTCCTTATTCCAGATGGCACTTTATCAGCTGGAACATCAGAAGGAATAAGAATTAGGTCACGCTGACTGTGCTGACCTGTGTTTTAAGCAGTCTAACAATCTTAGGCATTTTGTAACAAATGTCAGCGTCTCCAGATTTGGCTGAACTCCTGATGGAAGAGCAATTAGTTACGAAGACAAATTCTTCACTACTGCAGTAATTCCTAGATACATGCCCTTAACAACTTGCTTCCACGCCTCAGTGACTGTGCATTCAACTGCAAGAGACTGCGGCCATCAGCTGGTGAAACGAGCAACTGCATCTGACAATTCCTGCACTGCAAGCAATGTCCCCACAGCCTCAGCTGGACACTGAAATAAGGCTTTGGATTCAGAAATGAAGGCTCAAGCTACTTCAAAATTCGGTTACAGGGCAACTCTAGGAATGAAGAATTATCAGGGGACAGGAAATCTCTTGCCTCTCGTTTACATCAGCTTGCAGCTGTAAGCAACTTTTCTAACCTCTGACACAGCTCTCAGCTTTTAGCAGATTTCACAACATTCTATTTGATGCTGTTCAGAGAGATAAAAAGCCATAAACTCATGTTCCCACCATCCTGTGGCAGTTTCATGTGGGAAAAAAAAAAGCTTTTACCACTTTCCCCAAGCTTTCCAGCTTCATTCAAGCCACCTGGATTCTGCTGGACCTTCCTTTGGTTACCACAGAACAGCACAGTAATCATCCTTATGCACCACCTGACATCACAGGCAGAGCACAGCAGAGGGTCCCTACAGATCTTTTCCAGTCAGCAGTTTTATCTCCACAGCTCAGCACAATCTCTGTCTTCCATTCCAAATAATGGAATTATTATAATCCAGTGTCTTCCATTTCAAGTAACACCCAGGTAAGGACTGTTTCTCATAGGACTCTATGAGAGGAGTAAGGCCATCTTCTCAGCCTCAAGCTTTTTCAGCCAAGCATGTAGGACCCCTTCTTTTCTCCTACCCCTCCCCTTTCATGCACCAAACCTCACTTCATTCTATCAGCCTACCCAAACAGACAAAGTTACCCCCAAGACCTGGCTCAGTGAGGACAATTCACCCACCTTTAGGAGGTGCTGGCTGGATGTTAACAACTGGCTGATTCTTTGGCAGTGGTACAAGCGTGGGAAGAGTCTGAATAATGATGGTTTTAGCTGGGATGCCAATGCTAGGCTGAGCTTCAGGCACAGCAGGCAAAAGGGGTTTGGGTTGTATCAAAGGCCTGGACACTGCCTGACTACACCTCTTCAGGTTCCTCGCAGAATTATTTCCTAGAAAGGGAAAGAGAGTCAGAGCAGAAGACATAAAATAAAGAATTCAAGCAATAATAAAGTGGGCTTTTGGTATGGGTTTTTTTTACCCATCTATAATATTTGTTAAAACTAAACATATCTGATCAAAAATTCAAGTCAGAAGTGACAGGATATCTATTGTCTGTTAGTTAATCATTCATATACAACACATACTAGCTATAGGATCAAAGTAAACCGCATACTATATATGGGATCAAAGAAAAGCTCATACTATCTAGGGGATCAAAGTAGCTCTATTTCTCATACCAGATCGAGAAGAGATGCTGACAGCAGGCTTCTTCTCCCCATCTCCTTCGGGGGATGCAGGGCTCTTGCAGCTCTTGCTGTAGAGAGAGATGGGAGACATCTCGGAGCTAGAGCTGAAGTCCACATCATCCTGCAGACAGAAAATACATGACGTTAACTCTTCAGAAACACAGAGAAGTGTCTACCAGCAGTTCAGAGTATATCTGCTTTTCATCACATCTGTGTTGTTGCTGCAGCAAACAGGAGAAAGGTTTCGTTCTGCAGTTGTATCCTGGTCAATGCCAAGTACAACTAAAAAAACCCAACAAGTACCTCTGCCCATCAGCAGAGCATTGCAAGGCAAAGGCCAGCAACTGCAAGACTAAGAAGCCTTTAGAAGGTGTTTTGTTTGGCAACCAGGCTAATAAACATAACTGAGGGAACAGAACTGAACACGCTATTATTCGAATGGGTCACAAAGGAGAGGTAAGAAAACCTCATTGAAGGAAAGTTGTTTTTGCAAGGGTTGGAAAAATAAGCTGTTTCCTCTTATGCCACGAATTTGGTCAGAGAAGTAAATCACTGTTTTGGGGGTTTTGTTGCTATATATGTTACATGGAGGTTTCTGCATACAGGCACATTCTGCACTGGAGAGTCCACAGACGGCGGCGAAGGGACTGAACAGCTTGAAGTGTCAGTAAATAAGGGTTCTGTCTTCACAGGTGCATCTGCAAGAGGCAGATAAGGAAATTTTACTGCACAAGTTTTTAGCAAGGAGAGATCAGTAAACAACACACTGCTCTACACCAGCTATATAATTCCTGAAGCAAAGCATGGCAGAAAACAGAGTGAGACTAAAGGTACTAAACAGCTTAGCCTGTAGGGCAGTCCTTGCCAGCTGAACCTGCCCTACACAGCACAGCTTCTCATAACACAGCTGTAGGGAAACGAGTAGTCCCACATAAGTTACCATGATCCCTAAGTTGTAACAGCTCACCCTTGTGGGGCAGAGGGGTAAGAGTCACACCTGCAAAATACAGAAGATTAATTACCTGTATAAACATTCCAAAAGTCCGAGTCCCAAGATAACAATTTCCAATCAAAAGGAAAGTTATAGAGATCATTTTCCTGAAATGACAGTTCAGAAAAAGAGACAAGACAAAAAGAAAGATACATTGACACCACCAGTCATTATGCTCATATTCTTACAGCTCCAGAAAACAAAATAAAACAATACAACTATCACTTCAGTTGCCTTAAGGCATGCAGAGATAAAAGTCCTTAAAGGAGAAATTCTAAACTGGAACATATAAGGCAAGGTTTATTTTAAACCTCAGACCCGTAGGAAAGGAGCATGTCAGTTTCAGACCATCACTAATTATCATTTCCTTATTGGTAGTTTCTAAACCAACGATTTTAATTCCACTTATTGAACCACCTCATATAAAACACAGGTCTGCCCCGAAAAATTCATTTAATGCCCTTCCATCATTACACCTCAAAGTATCTTATAAACAAAAGCACAATCGCCAGCAGGAAAAGAGACACAAGTACTAGTTTGCTCAAGACTTGATGAACAGCATATATTAGGTCTCCCTATTCTTGAATAAACTGACATAATCATTTTCTAAAGCCACGGACCCCAATTTAATTTTCCAACAAAAATAAAAACAAACAAACAAGAAAAAAAAAGGTTAAAATCACTTCATACATATGATTTACCATGGGACCTTTAAAACAGCAATTGGGGAGTTTGCTCCATATTTTTGTGCTTGTGCATCTCCAAGTCTCAGCTCTCTATGCAAATGTGGCATTTTATGAGCACTTGCATGAAAAACACAAACATGACATACCCAACTCACACAAACACACAGCAAAGATTTTCTTACAAAAACCATCCTGCAAGTACACCTTTTCCTTACATTCTCCACTTGGCTGTAAAAGGAGGCTCAAAAAGTCTGCATAGGTGTTACTACTTACAAGTTAGAACGAAGAGAAAGAAGATCAGAGCACATTGATAGAAAGAATGACAAAAACCCACAGTCTGAGCTGTGCAGTAAGAGCCTCCACACAGGCAACTAATGCCAACCTGCTATGGGGCACTACCTTTCCCTTGCAGAGTCATGCAGTCGCTACGTTTTCTCCAGTGAGTGGCTCTACAATACCTGTAGGAACGCTCTCAGCACCTGAGATTTACGTTGAATAACCCAGGGGTTGTTGTGCCAGAGATGGGTCAGGACGCAGTGAGCACAGAGAAGGCAAAAGGAACAACACGGAACGGGGAATCCACGAGGCAGGTGCCCCGGGAAAGAAAAAGTGGTATGTGCAGTTGGACAGTACAATACACGGGGCTTAATGCACAAGGTTGCATGCAAAGGTTTTTGGAGAAAACCCTACAGTAAAGAAGAAAACACGAAGCCATCTAACAGGCAGGGTGGTAAGGCCGAGCCCCGGTGGATGCAGGTGTAACGCGCCCACGCCTCTCCCCTCCCGCAGCACTGCCCCGCGGGGCTCCCCTTCCCTGGGGCAGCGACAGCACCGCCCCTCCTGGGCACGGCACCTGCAGCTCTCACCTTGGACTCTCCCCTTTACACCTTCAATCTCCGGCCTTGACACCCACCGTTTGTTGAGCGATCGCTATCTCAGTGACTCACGCGGGGTGAAGGCCGGGAACCCACGGTCTCCTGCCGGGCTGCCCCGGGGGGACCCCCGCGGGTCGCCCCCCCGGCCCAACGAGCAGCCCGGCTCCCGCCGCACCCCTTCCCCTCCCGGTACTCACGTCGGGCTCGCCCTTCGGGGCCGCGGCGCCCAGCAGCTCGCTCAGCTCCTCGCCCAGCACCGCCTCTGCGGAGAAACAAGGGGCTCAGCGCCGGCCCGGCCCGGCCGGGGAACCCCGCGCTGCCCCGGCCCCCCCAGCCCCGCTCACCCCAGTCCAGGCCACCTCCCGCGGCGGGCAGGAGCCCCGCCGGCTCCCCATCGGCCTTGGCCGCCGCCATCGCTTCCCTTTCCTCCCGAAACACACGTCTGCTTCCGGCAGCCCCGCCCCCGACGGCGGCCGCCGCCGGACACCGGCGGGGCGGGGACGGGGCGGGGACGGGAGCGGCCGGCGTGGGGTCCGCACAGGGCCGGCACCGGCGCTGCCTGCGGTCCCACCCCCCAGAGTCACAGCGTCAGTTAGGATTTGAGTCCAATATGTGAGCCAACACCATCATGTCAACTAGACCACGGCACTGAGTGCCACATCCAGTGTTTCCTTCCTTAAACACTTCCAGGGACGGTGACTCCACCCCGTGCAGTCTATTCCAATGCCTAATCGCCTTTTCCGTGAAGAAATTCCTCACAATATCCAACCCGAACCTCCCCTGGTACAGCTTAAGGCTGTGTCCTCTCGTCCTGTCGGTGGTTGCCCGGGAGAAGAGACCATCCCCACCTGGCTACAACCTCCTTTCAGGGAGTTGTAGAGAGTGATGATGTCTTGCCTCAGCCTCCTCCAGGCTAAACAACCCCAGTTCCCTCAGTCACCTCTCATCAGACTTGTGTTCCAGCTCCTTCACCATCTTTGTTCCTCTTCTCTGGACCTGTTCCAGCTCCTTCACCATCTTTGTTCCTCTTCTCTGGACCTGCTCCAGCACCTCAATGTCCTTCCTGAACTGAAGGGCCCAGAGCTGGACACAGTACTTGACACAGTACTTGGACACAGTGCAGCCTCAGCAGTACCAAGTAAAGGGGAAGAATCACTTCCCTGATCCTGTTGGCCACACTATTTGATGGAGACTTTTCCCCCTGCCAAGCACACAGAGACACTGGTTAGACATAGGCATTTATTTGGGCCCTGCTGACACAAGCCCGTCCCTAGGGAAGCCGAGGGGGAATGTCCAAATTCTCCACCGGGAATGTCCATGGGCCAAGCAGTAGGCTGCCCACATGAGACAGCAGCCCACGGCCCCAGACAGGTCTCCAGCCACCTTTCCTGGAGGCAGCTTCCCCTCCTGGCGGTACATGCAGCATGGGCACAATCTCCACAGGCAGCGCTGGTCCGGGCTGCAGCTCGAGGCATGGAGTCTCTCTGGGCCCCAGCAGCAGTTCCCACTTGGCCTGCAGCACTGGGGGACATGGTGGGGTTCAGTCATGGGCAGGCTGGAGGCACAGAAGAGACAGAGCTGGTGTTACCCACTTTGGTCCCCAAGGGTGTCCCCACCTGGGAGCAATCCAGCCAGGAGGATGGCTGCCCAGGTGAATTTTGAACAGGGTGCTGTGAGTGTCTTGACAGCACTCACCTCACAGGTTGGCATCATACGCTACGTTGGTGAAGGTGCCTGGTGATCCTAGGTCACTGCAGGGAAAACACAAGGATGTCACCTTGGACACTGCAGGAGAGTGTGAAGGGCAGGGGTTAACACAGCCCTGTCAGCCCCCAGGATGCTCCCACTGCATATAAAAGCAGCCTCACACAGGCAGATCTGAGTGACAGCAGAGTGACCGGGCTGTGAGAGTCACAGGCCATGGCTCTCACCTGGTAGGGTTCAGGAGCTTCTTCTTCTCCTCTGATAACAGTGTTGAAATGTCCATGGGGATAGAGCAGATAGAGAAGAAAAAAAACCCAGATGCTTAGTGAAAGTCACGAGAAGCTGGAGCAGAAGTATGGGGTGGAGCAGGGAGGGGCCTGAGGCATTTCCTATCTTCTTCAAAGTGAGGGTGTTTATCTGGCTTTGCCCTCCAAAGCTGGCCGCTGACACTTTCAGCTCGACAAACTACCATGGAACCATGCAACTTGCAGCATGAATTGAGGCAGTCACACTATTAAACTCCTCTGATCATCCCACCCTCCCCAGGGACTCTGTAACCACCTTGCCTGAGAGCCCTTGGGCAAAGTTAGGGTGGGCTGTGGGAGGTGTTTCCATACCTCTGTCACTGAGGCGCTTGGCAAGGATGGCAATGAGCCCCCCAGAGAGCACAAGACCAGCTACTGCCAGAGCTGTGCCACTGCTGTAAGCCAGGACTTGCTTTAAGAAGGCACCATCCTCTGAAACAGATCCACAGACCCCCGAGTTAGAAAGTTGCCAGGACTTCTCAGCCCCTGGAGTGCCCCTCACCACATTCAAGATGCACTTGCAAGAAAGCTGGACCCCCCCGCAGCACTAGAGGAGCAAGGGGGTCCCACTCTACCTGTACAGACAGGAGGATGCCTGGTCCAGTTCCCTGTGGCCTCACACCAGAGCACCTCTGCTCCCATCCGAACAAACCCCTCCTCACAGGAAAAGGTGCACGTGGAGTTGTAGGTGAAGTTCTCATGCACGTGAGAGCAGCTCAGCTGGCCTCTGCTGGGGGGGGCCAGCACTGGGCAGCTGATGGCTGGAGATAAAGCACAGCAATAGTATTAATAGGACAGGACTGATGGTAGTGAGACACGGACACATGGGCTGGGAAGCCAAGGGATGAACTGACATAGGCTGGGGCGCTGGGGAAAGCAATCTGCTACACTCCCAACAGATGTGAGATCATGAGATTTACCTTTGCATTGTGGGCTGTCCCCAGTCCAGGTCCCCAGGGCTGTGCACTTGCGGCTTTCTGGCCCCGTCAGCACAAACCCTTTCTGGCAGGAGAAGGCACATGCGGAACCAAAGGTGAAGTCCCCAAGCGGGTGAGAGCAGGAAGCCTGGCCCATCGTGGGGGAGGTCAGTGCTGAGCATTTGATGGCTGCAAGGGTAAAGAGTCACACCTCAGAAAGGAGCCTGGGAAACTACAGGGTTGGAACCAGAGGGCTGGGGAACATCCTAGTGCCACCTGTTGGCCACCCAACAAGGCCAACAACACACTGAGCTCTGGCAGTAGCTCTACCTTCACAGCGTGGGGCATGCCCTGTCCACGTCCCCATGGCCGTGCACTCTCGACGCTCCGGCCCCGTCAGCACAAACCCCGTCTGGCAGGAGAAGGCACACATGGAGCCAAAGGTGAAGTTCCCATGGAGATGGGAGCAATTCAGGTCTCCCCAGTCTGGAGCACTGAGCACTGGGCAGGCAATGGCTGCAGAATGAAGAGGTACACTTCAAGTGGGAGCTTGGGAACTGGGAGACTAAAATTCTGGCATGATGGGGCTGGGGAACATCACAGTGTGACCCCAAGGAAAATGACACCCTGCACTCTGGCAGCAGCTCTACCTTCACAACGTGGGGCATCCCCTGTCCATGTCCCCATGGCTGTGCACTTGCGACTGCCTGACCCCATGAGTGCAAACCCCGTCTGGCAGGAGAAGGCACACATGGAGCCAAAGGAGAAGTCTCCATGGAGGTGGGAGCAGTTCAGCTCTCCCTGGTCTGGAGCACTGAGCACCGGGCAGGTGATGGCTGCAGGGACAGAGAGACACTTTCAAGCAGGAACCTGGATACTATGAGGCTAAACTGTTGGAATGAGAGGACCAAGAGGGTCTTCTGCAGAACATCCCACAGTCAGCCCAAGGCATGTGACACCTTGGGCAGCAACAATACCTTTGCATTGTGGTGTGTCCCCAGTCCAGACTCCCGTGGCCATGCACTCAAGGCTCTCTGGCCCAACCAGTGCAAACCCTGTCTGGCAGGAGAAGGCACATGTGGAGCCAAAGGTGAAGCTGCCGTGGTGGTGGGAGCAGTTCAGCTCTCCCTGGTCTGGAGCACTGAGCACTGGGCAGGCAATGGCTGCAGGGCAAAGAGGCACACTTCAGGAAGGAGCTTGGAGACTACAATGCTAAATGCTTAGGATGAGAGGACCAAAACACTGAAGAACATCCCAGGTCAACCCATGGACTGAGACACCTTGAGCAGCAGCTCTACCTTCACATCGTGTTGCATCCCCTGTCCATGTCCCTGTGGCCATGCACTCACGCTTCTCTGGCCCAGTCAGTGCAAACCCCATCTGACAGGAGAAGGCACATACGGTGCTGAAGGCAAAGTCTCCATGGACATGGGAGCAGTTCAGCTCTCCCTGGTCTGGAGCACTGAGCACTGGGCACGTGATGGCTGCAGGGTAAACAAGCACATTTCAAGTAAGAGTCGGTGGACTACATGGCTCAGCTGTTGAAACGAGAGGACCAAGACACCCCAGAGCATCCCATGGCCACTCCAAGGCCTGCGACACCTCAAGAAGCAACTCTACCTTTGCACTGTGGGGTGTCCCCAGTCCAGGTCCCTGTGGCCATGCACTCGCGGATCTCTGACCCCTTCAGCACAAACCCCGTCTGGCAGGAGAAGGCACACATGGAGCCAAAGGTGAAGTTCCCATGGAGATGGGAGCAGTTCAGCTCTCCCCAGTCTGGAGCACTGAGCACTGGGCAGGCAGTGGCTGCAAGGACAGAGAAAAACTTCAAGCAGGACCCTAGGTACTATGAGGCTAAACTGTTCAATCTGAGAGGCTTGGTAAGATCCAAGTGTGACCCCAAGGCCAGTGACACCTTGAGCTCTAGCAGTAGCTCTACCTTCACAGCGTGGAGTGTCTTCAGACCAGGTCCCTGTGGCCATGCACTTAGAGATGTCTGGCCCCATCAGCACAAACCCCGTCTGGCAGGAGAAGGCACATGTAGAACCAAAGGTGAAGTTCCCATGGAGATGGGAGCAGTTCAGATCTCCCCAGTCTGGAGCACCGAGCACTGGGCAGGCAATGGCTGCAGAATGAAGAGGTACACTTCAAGTGGGAGCTTGGGAACTGGGAGACTAAAATTCTGGCATGATGGGGCTGGGGAACATCACAGTGTGACCCCAAGGAAAATGACACCCTGCACTCTGGCAGCAGCTCTACCTTCACAACGTGGGGCATCCCCTGTCCATGTCCCCATGGCTGTGCACTTGCGACTGCCTGACCCCATGAGTGCAAACCCCGTCTGGCAGGAGAAGGCACACATGGAGCCAAAGGAGAAGTCTCCATGGAGGTGGGAGCAGTTCAGCTCTCCCTGGTCTGGAGCACTGAGCACTGGGCAGGTGATGGCTGCAGGGACAGAGAGACACTTTCAAGCAGGAACCTGGATACTATGAGGCTAAACTGTTGGAATGAGAGGACCAAGAGGGTCTTCTGCAGAACATCCCACAGTCAGCCCAAGGCATGTGACACCTTGGGCAGCAACAATACCTTTGCATTGTGGTGTGTCCCCAGTCCAGACTCCCGTGGCCATGCACTCAAGGCTCTCTGGCCCAACCAGTGCAAACCCTGTCTGGCAGGAGAAGGCACATGTGGAGCCAAAGGTGAAGCTGCCGTGGTGGTGGGAGCAGTTCAGCTCTCCCTGGTCTGGAGCACTGAGCACTGGGCAGGCAATGGCTGCAGGGCAAAGAGGCACACTTCAGGAAGGAGCTTGGAGACTACAATGCTAAATGCTTAGGATGAGAGGACCAAAACACTGAAGAACATCCCAGGTCAACCCATGGACTGAGACACCTTGAGCAGCAGCTCTACCTTCACATCGTGTTGCATCCCCTGTCCATGTCCCTGTGGCCATGCACTCACGCTTCTCTGGCCCAGTCAGTGCAAACCCCATCTGACAGGAGAAGGCACATACGGTGCTGAAGGCAAAGTCTCCATGGACATGGGAGCAGTTCAGCTCTCCCTGGTCTGGAGCACTGAGCACTGGGCACGTGATGGCTGCAGGGTAAACAAGCACATTTCAAGTAAGAGTCGGTGGACTACATGGCTCAGCTGTTGAAACGAGAGGACCAAGACACCCCAGAGCATCCCATGGCCACTCCAAGGCCTGCGACACCTCAAGAAGCAACTCTACCTTTGCACTGTGGGGTGTCCCCAGTCCAGGTCCCTGTGGCCATGCACTCGCGGATCTCTGACCCCTTCAGCACAAACCCCGTCTGGCAGGAGAAGGCACACATGGAGCCAAAGGTGAAGTTCCCATGGAGATGGGAGCAGTTCAGCTCTCCCCAGTCTGGAGCACTGAGCACTGGGCAGGCAGTGGCTGCAAGGACAGAGAAAAACTTCAAGCAGGACCCTAGGTACTATGAGGCTAAACTGTTCAATCTGAGAGGCTTGGTAAGATCCAAGTGTGACCCCAAGGCCAGTGACACCTTGAGCTCTAGCAGTAGCTCTACCTTCACAGCGTGGAGTGTCTTCAGACCAGGTCCCTGTGGCCATGCACTTAGAGATGTCTGGCCCCGTCAGCACAAACCCCGTCTGGCAGGAGAAGGCACATGTAGAACCAAAGGTGAAGTTCCCATGGAGATGGGAGCAGTTCAGATCTCCCCAGTCTGGAGCACCGAGCACTGGGCAGGCAATGGCTGCAGAATGAAGAGGTACACTTCAAGTGGGAGCTTGGGAACTGGGAGACTAAAATTCTGGCATGATGGGGCTGGGGAACATCACAGTGTGACCCCAAGGAAAATGACACCCTGCACTCTGGCAGCAGCTCTACCTTCACAACGTGGGGCATCCCCTGTCCATGTCCCCATGGCCGTGCACTTGCGACTGCCTGACCCCATGAGTGCAAACCCCGTCTGGCAGGAGAAGGCACACATGGAGCCAAAGGAGAAGTCTCCATGGAGGTGGGAGCAGTTCAGCTCTCCCTGGTCTGGAGCACTGAGCACTGGGCAGGTGATGGCTACAATGGGAGAACAAGTCTCAGAGACAGGATAGACGAGGCTAAATCCAAGGATTAGGGTTGAATCCAAATCAAAGAAAACCAAAGCTATGGTCATATGTCTTCAACTTGCCTTTCTCACCTAGATTCCCCTCTTCAAAAACAGTAGTTGCTCCAATGCTTTTTCTGCCCTTCGAGTGATTTGTTGGGGGGCACACAACTGCTGCTCTGCAAGAGCCCTGTTTACGCCTTGCAGTACCCTGGGTTGAACGCCCTGGCATGAAGGACCACAGCTGCTGCAGTCTATTTGCCTCCCTGCCTTTATTGGAGCAGAGACCTGACTCTATCCTTGTCACAGTGGCAGGGGCATGGCTTTGGGGCTGTAGAGGACCAGGATGGTATAACGGCAATGGCTACAAGGGCTGTGTGCCAGCCTCCCCAGGCTGTGGCCAGGATGTGCTTTGCTGCATGCCAGGGCAGCACCCAGTGTTTGCTGGGGTGAGTGGCTCTGCTGCCTGCGGCACCACCACAGGTTAGTGCCAGGAGGACATCTAACACCCCCATCACCCAGCCCAGCTGAAACACACCCCATCTGCTGCACCTTTGGCTTTCAGACCAACACCAAACACTTTCCTAGGTAGACTTTTCCTTTTACAGCTGTTTTATGGGCAAGTCTGGTTTCACACAGAATTCCCAGAGGTGTCTATTGGTGAAGATGTCATGCAGGTGGGAGCAACTGACCCAGCCCCTTTTGGGGCCAGCCAACAATGGGCACGCAACAGCTGCAGGCAGGCACAGGGCGCGGTTTGAGACAGGGCAGGCAGCCTTGTCCTTCACAGCCCTCACAGCACCATCAGCCTCGCCACAGCAGGAACCTCTGCTCATTTTTGGAGTAAGCCCAACTGGCAATTCTTGCTAACACTGCTTTGTTATCACAGGCAACTGTCTGACTCACCTGATTCTTTGCAAGAAACAAAAATCAATCATACCTACAGCCAGCAGGAAAAAGAACAACGAGCTGGGAAAACAAGCCTCTGGGAGCTGGAGAGCAGGCAGGCACTGCCCAGCTTGCCTGAGGGGACTTCCACAAAACTGCTCCTGCTGTAGATGCTGGCTACAGAATAATCACATCACAGCTCCATGACTGTTGCTTTTAACTGCAGAAAGTTTTGCTGGTCTCAGGTGCCTAAAGTAAGCACCGTGTTGGATTACATGCACACCTTGCACAGGCATCATTTGCAGCACTAATTTCAAGGCAGGCTTTCTTCTTAAAGAATATATGTACAGAGATACTGTTTGGCCCCTGACAGCTTCTGCTGGGTCTCCCAGTAGAGAGGGTCCCCAGTTGCATCCCATGTTTGCTCCAGTCCTTGACTCGTCCCATCCTTGTACAAGGCTGTGGCACAGGAGAGGTGGAGCAAGGCTCTCACACCCCAAAAAAAGGCCAGCACTTCCCTGGGACGCCTGGTGCCTGGCAGCAAGCCCTCAAGCCACCAACAGGAAGACTCTCTCTGCCCCTGCAGCATAACACATCACAGCTTTCTCTCCTCTGTGGCTTCCTGCCACGCTCTGTCCCTCTCAGCTTGTATCTAACCTCATTTCTTGGGTCCTTGTCCTCATTCAAGGTGGCTCAAAGTGGCCTGCCAGGATACCCTCTTCCCCTGGCTGCAGGGTCCTTTTTCTGAGGACCTTCAAGATGCCAAGCACCTTCTTAAGGCAGATCAGGGTGGTTTTGGGGAGATGAAAACCGTGCCATTGGGTTGACTGAGGTGCTAAGGCACCATCCTGACCCCTTGCTTAGTGCACACAGGGTGCTGACATCCGGGTGGCATTCGGGACAGCAAGCAAGGACACTGGGACGGCCAGGCAGAGCAGGGGCCTTATCCAGAGCTCACAGCTGCTCTGCCCATTGCATCCTCATGAGGGAATCACCTCCCGCATGCAGCAGCAGGAGATGCTTCCACAAAGGGCAGGGGCATGGCAAGACTTGCCTGAGCAGCGTTGGGCACATAGTGCTGGTCCCCCCAAAGCATCAATGCTGCATCCCTGAGACCTCCAGCCCCTGACAGGTCCTACCTGTGCAGATGGGGATGTCTGCTGACCACTGCCGGGAAGGCAGGCATCGCAGCGTGCCCACCCCTTGCTGCTTGAACCCCTCCTGGCACCCAAACATGCAGGTGGAGTTGTAGGTGAAGTTTCCGTAGGGATGGCTGCAGTTCATGTGCACTCCCTTGGGCTTCAGCTCAGCACACTGCACAACTGGGAGAGATACATCACTGCCAGCCCGTTAGGAGCACAGGGAACTTGCCCAGCTTGCCACTGAGGCGCAGGCTCTCCAGCAGGGAGGGAAGGGTGGGTATGGATGGCTCACCATACTGGCACTCAGGGCCGTGGAAGCCGGGGTAGCACTCGCAGCGGTAGCTCCCAATGGTCTCCACGCACTCACCACGCTGGCTGCATGAGGAGGGCTGGCAGGAGGCTGCACACACAGAGGATGGTCATCAGCAGCTGCTGGCCACCCTGGCGATCCCCAGCCCACCCAATCCAGGTCTGGGCCACAGGCCCCCTACTAACCCTTGTAACACAGCGCCTTTTTCTTCCGGCTGCAGGGCTCATCATTCCATTTGCCTGACTGCTCCTTCCGCTTGATGTAGATCTCCACGCAGTCCTGGTTGGAGCGGCGGTTGTTGGGCTCCCCAACTGCCCAGTTCTCTGCCTCCTTTGTCAGAACCTTCCTGGTGCCCACCCAGGTCCAGACGCCTCCCAGCTTGCGGATGCCGATCCAGTAGTAGCTCCCATGGCGGGGCAGGTTCTCATTCAGGTACTCGATCTCTGCCTTGTTCTGGATTGCCACCAGGTCGGTAAAGAAGGTCTGGCAGTAATTCCTTGCCTGGTCCCACGTGTAGTCCCCTCTGTCACTGTAGTAGTACTTCCAGGCACCCACCTCCTCCCACAACACCAAGCCTGTGAGAGGAGAAGTCTGGGATCAATGCAGAAAGGATGGAGCCAGGTCAGGGATGGGATCCCTTAGGACATGAGGGTGGGCTAAGCCTGGCCAGTGATCAGCTGACTGAGGGGATGGGATGAAAGGACAAGTGTGGATGAGAATGGGGCTCTAAGGGTACATGGAGACCTGGGTAGATCAGGCATGGCAGAAGGAACTGAAAACAGGGAGACGGCACAGGGATGAGGAAGATGGAGGAGACAGAGTGAAGGCTGAGACAGCGGGCAACATGGGGCAGGCAGAGTGCAGGTGGCAGAAGAACCCCAAGGGGTGATGCCAACCCCTTCTCCAGCACAAGTGTTGAAAGCCCAGCCCCATGGCCCTGTTCCACTGCCCACAATAAAGTTTCCCAAAGGGGAAAACCCCGCTTCAAGATGGTTCCTTAAACACTGTTCCTTCCTTGAGTGCAGAAGTGTACCATTTCGGTTTTCTGCATTTTCTTAAAGTGCTACATGAGAGTCAGATTGGAGCAAGGCAGAGCAACAAGTGTGTCCTCACCCCCAAAAGCATTTGGATCCCAACCTGCTCATCTGAGCTAGAGATGGTCTGAGGAGTCTTGTAAAACTCAGTGTTGCAAAACAAGATCTTACAAAAGTCAAACTCACATCCTGGTCATGTCCACCAGGCAGGGCAAGGCCAGAGATTAACTGGAACCCACACCCACAAAGGAAGGACACTTTGCTGAAACCCTGCTCTTATTTACTGCACTTCACACCACAACTTTATGCAATCAAAGGGTTTTAGCCACAAAAAAAAGTTTCCTCCCTTCTCCCCAGAAATAGGTATCTCCACAACAGCTGAAAGTGATATGGGATTCATATCTTCATTTGTGCAGAAAGTGAGATGGGAATAAAAGTCTGCCTCAAACAACCAACCTGGGGTGCCCTGTGTCTCAGGAGAGCACACCACACTGCAGTTATGCAAAGGTCTGGGCATCATAGATTAGATGCAAATTTAGGGCTTCTCAAGTCAAATTAGAGCTGTAGTTTGGCCAATAATTATATATTTTTCTAAGTAAATTCTCATAATTTGTCTAGTTTTCCTTGTGAAAGAGCAAACTATCCACTTTGCTCAACAAAAACTGAAGCTCAGGAAAATGTGGTTTCCCACTACAGCCCTCATCTTTACCCTTTGGGAATTTGGGGCTCCAGGACGGGAGTTCAGGGCACCTTCTGGGAGCCTGCCCCATCCTCAGTTCCCACCACCCCCTCCTGGCCCTGCTTGCCTGGCCAACCCCTCGGCTCCCTTTGGCAGCCCTGATACCTCTTCCCAGGGTGGTGCTCAGCACCTTCCACACTCAGGCTGCCTTTGCATTTTTGTTTTCCCGCCAGAGCTAAATCTCAGACTCCTCCTAACACTTCTGCATTTGCCTTATTTCTGTTCCTTAGCTCAGTCATGAAAGGTCCTTTGGAAAATAATTCAGCTCACAGAATATTTCCAGGGACAGAGCAGTCACCAGCACATTTTGCTCAGTGCAGTGCCAGCCATGTGAAGGAAATATCCTACAGGTGGCAAAACCAAAGTCTTTTCTACTCTGATTTCTCCACCTGATGTCAATTAGCAGCTCTAGTGCTGCCTGGTGCTGCCCCAGCTGTGCTCCCAACCCTTGCACCTGTGTGTCCTGTGCCCGTGTCCATGCCCAGCTCTGCAGCACAGGCATGGGTGTAGGCAGCGGGTAGAGCTGCTGCCGCCTTTCTCCAGCTCAGAGTAGAGTGCACCAGCTGCAATGCTGCATGTGGGGAACCAGACACCCTGCAGGGACCCCACATGCAGCCAAGCCCTGCCTGGGGGAGCACGGACTGCCTGGAGGAAGCTGGCCTGAGCAGACACAGCCCCCTCCTGGGCTGGCAGCCACGAGGGTTGTGACTGATGACCCTCCAAAATAACACTGGAGCTGCCCTGCTCCAGCTTCCCAGACCTGCAGACTCCTTGGCAACAGGGTCACACGGGGCTTACTGAGCAGGCGGTGGTGACTTACCCCATGTGATGGCAGCGATGCCCAGGTAGATGCCACGAGAGCCCAGAGTCCATGTCCTCCCAGCAGATTGCAGTCCCACAGCAGTGCCCTGACAAGGAGGGAGATGAGCCTGCACATCCCAAGAGGCTCACACATGCACCCACAGTGCTGCCAAGCAGTCCTGGTACACATAAGGGCACGTTTCTTGTGCCAGCTCACACACAGGCGTGGATGGTGCTGCTGCTGCAGAAAGGGCCCTTCCAGTGAGGCAGTTTGGGGGGCTGTGCCTGCAGCACGGCTGGGCAGTGAGGGAGACGCTGCTGGCAATGCAGTTCACTCCTGGGGAGTCCCCAAGTTCAGGGCAGGTCCTGTGGCCCCCCAGCCCTTCCCGCTCAGCAAGGGCTGGCATCTGCCTTGCAGTGGCAGTGCCCTCTGTGCCTGGGTCACCTGGGCAGGGTGTCTCCAGAGCAGCCTGTGTGTGTCCCACAGGGCCCAACAGTGGCACTAGATTCTCTCAGTGCCTGCCCATAGCCCTGCCCTCCTCTAAATCCCCTCTTCCGGGCAGACCCTGAGTCATCCCCAAGGAAAGGAGCGGGACCTACCATATTGGTGCTGCAGACACACCTTGCCCAGGCAGTGGCAGTGCCAGCTGTGTGCGGCCCCCAGCAGGCAGCAGAGCTCACACTTCCTCCGAGCCTGCAGAGCATTGCTCCCTGCCCTTGGCCTCTTCCCCTCCCACCCCAGCCCCACTGCCAGCCCTCATCCTGCCCCTCATCACCGCCTCCCTCACCACAGGGCTCTCCCACCCCAAGAAACCCTTCTCTCCCCTGGGGCTGGAAGGGAACAGCAGGGTGTCCACTGGCCATAGCCCTGGAGGGACTCAGCTCAGCGCCAGCCCCATGCCATGGGAGCTGGGTGCATCCCCACACTGCCATAGGGACGTGACAACCACAGGAGCTGACCCACAACCAGCCAGGATTGCCTGAGCCCCCCAGGAGGTGGAAAAAGGTCCCCCAGGAAAGGATTCAACCCCAGCCCATGGTGCCCAGGGCACCAAGACCTCTCTGACCCACCATGTCCATGTGGCAGCGCCCACGCTGGTGGTCGGGAGACAGAGGAGGGATGAGGTGTGATGAGGTCTTCTGGGGGCTGAGTGGGAGCGTGGCTCACAGCCTCCCAGCTCTCGTGCTGGATGCTCTCCTCACACGCAGGCTTTTTGCTCTGGCTGTGAATCCTCATATACTGTTTATAAACAGTTACTTACACAATGTATTTTCCTGTCTTTATCTTTATGAGAAAGGTCCAATAATATGACAGAGGAACTCCCCCTGACTTCTTAGCTTCCATTAGAAACTTCCACCAGAGTTGCAGGAATATGCCTAATTGTTCCACCTCCCCTTGAATCATTCTTGAATCATAATAAATCTTTCCTTATCCCATTCTGCTCATAAGTAAAATTGCCTTGGCAGGGTTTTCTGCAGGAATGACTGCTCACTTCCAGCTAAATCCAAGCAAGAGCCATGCAGGTCACATGCATTTTCCAGTTCCAAAGAAACTGATGTTGCTCCACTGAGACTTGTTCTAAACAAAAGGAGGAACCCATCCCACAAAAGTCATAACCCACTAATTACTTTATACTTGGCCAATACAAATGAAACTCAGTTCCTGTCTCTGGATATCTTTCTTGCATCATGTTTTACTGCAATAGTCTCTTTTTATGGAATTACTGAGGATGGGTCTGTATGTCCAGTAATTCAGGAGCACTCCCTTTCCAGCAGCTCATCTGCTGAGGGTGGTCAATTACTGCAAGGGAAGAAGCATCTGGGCAGGCAGAGAGGCTGAGGGGCAGCTGCTGGGACAGGAGAGCATGTCCAAATGCTGAGGGTAAGCTGGCCAGGGTGGGAACTGCCTCTCCCTCTGATGGGACACCTGCTGGGACTCAGAGAGGTGTTTGTGGGTGCATGGCCCAAGGAGAGAGCAGGCTGTGCCCCTGCCAGTTTCACTTCTGCTGAAACCCAGCACGGTAGGCTAGAGTAGTAGAAAAAAAATATTTCCATCTTTATTTTCGTAAGTACAAACAGTTTCTGGTATTGCTTTAAAAACACTCTGGTATTGCTTTTAAAACACAATCAAGGTGGCTGAGATCCAGACGCAGCTGCTGATGTAAAGTACATGGCAGTACATGGCCAAGTTCAAAGCACTTTATGGGATCAGGTATCCCATGCCAACAGATACCTGACCTCAGAGAGCGGGTCCTACATGGCAGGACAGATACTGAGGGTTGCTTTGCAGATAGTGGAAAAAGGTACATATGGTAGGAGGGAGAGAAGACCCAAATCAGCTCTGCTGGGAGATGGTTAATCGCCAGGAGCCCTTTCACATCTCGGATGATTTCCAAGGTTGGCTTCCCTGGAAGGGATTCAGGATGCTGCAGGACACATGGTCCACTGGATTCCTGCTGCCTCACTTAGCAAGGAAGGGCCTGTCTCTGCCTGAGCAGTGCAGGGATTTCCTGGGTGGAAAGATGGTGCACCTTGTGCCCACCACTCTGAGGGCAAAGTGCAAGCTACAAACCAGCGCTTTGCTCAGCATGGACTTCAGGGAGAAGGTACAAAGATACTTTCTTGTGTTACCTCCTCACTGTTCCTCTGGACACGGGGATCTGGAGTGGAAATGCGCCTCCTTTGCTGTGCCCTGGCGCTGAGCACTACAGAGGCAATGCTCTCTCTCCAGTGAGAGATCTGCCTCAGGCTCTGTCTCTGGGGAAGGGGCCCGGCTATGTGTTGTTTACAGCAGAGGCTCCTGCCCCACGGTGGCACAGCCCGCTCCCCTCCTTGTGCTATGTCCCCGGAGAGGAACCGCAGAGGAACCGAGTCACCCTGGCACAGCCCGTCCGGCTCAGCTGCTGCCGGCGATACAGGGGGCACCTTCCTGGGGAGCCCCCCTTGCCCTCGGGGGAGGGCTCAGCAGCTCACTGGAGCAAGGAGGCACCCGACGGCACCCCTTCGGGAGCGTAGCATGGCACCAGCGAGGACCCACAGCCTCATTGCTGCTATCCCTCCGTTCCTCCTTGGGAATTTGGGCAGCTCCCTCTGAAGCTTCAGAGGCATCTCCTGAGGACGGGAAGCAGATGATTTTCCCCCTGCCCCACCCCATGTTCCCAGAGAGTGTTTGACCCAAAGGCTGTCCCTGAGCTGCAGGGTGCCTTTGAACAAATCCCCCAGCGTGGCACCTGGTGCACAATCCCAGCAGCCAGACCCTCCTTGGATGGTCCTGGATTAGAGCAGCATCCAATAAAAACTTTCTCACAATTTGGAGGATTTTGGCCACAGGGAGACACATTATGAGTGCCACCCTGGACTGGAGGGGTGAGATGGCTGCAAGGATTAGTCAGGACCAGATGGACAGGAATGTTTCCAAGACAGTCCAGGGCCAGTGGTATCCTACATCCCCCACCCACAGGGACCTTGCAACACTGGGATAGCCCTGGCTGTGGAATACACGGGTAGTTTTGAGGAAATCACTCCTGCCCACCCTTGTCCCTCTCAGAGATGCTTCTTTGATCTCAGCTGTAGGACACCTCTTTGCCTCTTGCCTTTCACTGCCAAGCCAGTGATGGAGAGCCTTTTCACTGGGCATCACTGCCACTTGGGTAGCCCTGCCCATGCTGCCTGCTGCTCCCTGGCACCTGGCAGCAGCCACACGTGGGTGGCACAGATAAGAGTTTGCCAAACAGGATGCCAGGGGCGTAGGTAACATTGACCTTATCTCACTGCTTGTGTGGTAGGGTGTAAACAAGTGACTCTGCCCACGTGGGGAATCCCAGCACCCCTGCCCTGCCAGTGAGCTGGGGCACAGGGTGGGTATGGGATGCTGGAGTGCAGCTCCATGTGCCACATCCAGGGGCAGCCCTTCAGCCATGCAGGCAGGCCTTGCCCTAACTGACAGCAGAATCACCCAGCCTGCAGAGCTGCTCCTGGGAACTGTGATTGCTCTGCTTGTGCCCTGCCTGTCTCCCCATGGCCTTGTGCACCCCTGGAATGCTGAGCCAACCACTGACCTGCCTGGTACTCCCTTGACAGCACCCATCTTCTCGGCATCGGAGCAATACCCAGGGCTGTCACACTGACTTGTCGCAGAGGCAACACAGGTTATGGAGTCATTGGCAGATGACGAGTAGGACACCACCCCCCCAAACATGACCAGTGCTTTTGTCACACGTCTGGTTTAATGCAGAGATTTCAATCTTCTCCTGTCTCACAGAGCAAGCCAAGAGACAAATTCCTCTGTCTGCCACCTCTGTCACCCACTGTGTACTATTGCCTGATCCCCTCCCTGGCCCAGCAGATGAACATGCTCAGCACCAAGAGCCGTGTCTCCAGCCAGGGCCAGCCCCTGTGGAGCAAAAAACATCCTCTCCTCCAGCCAGGAAATCCTGTGGCATCCCCTCTGGCAGGGACTGTGTTTTCCTCTGAAACAGAAGTATCCTTGAGGACATCCTTCATCTTTTGGCGGTCAGTGCTGAGCTTTCCTATTTTAAAAAAGTTCCTCTTTCCCACCTCCCTGCTTCAGCGCACAGCAGTTTGATGATTTCTCCCCTGGGATCTTGGTTATCCTTCTGCTCCAAGGAACTCCTGTGTCATTTGACTTGCCATTCTATTTAAATTGCTGATTTATTATCTGCAGGTAGGGCAGGCATTGGCACTGGTTTTAAAGTCTTTTTTATGTTCCAATCACTTCGCTTTTGTGAATCTACAAGCTGCCCTGCCCACGCTGCCCATGCTGTTGCAAATCACTGGGCTCTGCCCCGTGTGGCATCCTCTGGGCGTGCGATCCCGGGGACAGGGCAGCCCCTTTGGAATCGCTGTTGCTGTGGCCATCCAGCTCTCCGTGCACAGGGTTGGCAGCACCTGCTGAAGTTGGCTCTCCCTAAGAGTCCTGACTTTTGGGGCAAGCCCCTGCAAGAAAAAACAAAAGCTAAAATAACAAGGGGAAGGATGTTCACTTTGTTGTCCCCTCTGAAATTAATTCCTCCTCCTCTGACCTCCTGCAGCTCTGCTTTGAAGACCAAGTTGATCACAGACACCAATTTAATGGTGCTTTGGCCATGGGCAGGGGGGTACAGGCTCCACATCTGAACAGCAAGAGCAAAAGGTTTTTTCTGCACTTTTCTGACAGGAAATGTTAAGGCAACATAGGGAATGCTTTCCTAGCTTATTTTTATTTTTATTTACCCTTGAAAGGAAAAGGACTATTTTGCGGATATTATGGGAGGACTCACTGGCCCAAAAGGAGGTGAGGCAGGACCTTCTCTCCCCACCATCCCTGCTGTGCTGTGGGGACTTGGCTGGCCCAGCACCATACCTGGCTCCTCCGGGCAGAGCGATGTGCACGGCGCAGCTCCCCGGGCTGCTCAGCTCCGACCACCGGGCTGTCAGCTCTCTGCTGCCTCTGCCGCTGTCACACCACCGTCACACGAACGCTTCCCGGTGCTCTGCGAGGCCTAGAAACCCGCTTCTGCACTATGGGCACTGATGTCCTTCGGTAGAGGCGTGCGGCCGGGAGCAGTGTCCGTCCCGACGGGCACCGGCGCAGGCAGCGAGTGGAGCTGTGCCGGCTGCGGCGTCTGTCCCCTCTGCCGCGGGGATGCTGCAAGGGCGCTGCGGGGGTGCTGGGCACTGCTGAGCTGTGTCCATTGGCCTGCAGGCCGTTGCTCTCCACGATGAGCCGGAGAAGCCCCGCGCCGGGGAAGTCCATGATGACCACCCCCCAGCGCACGGGCTGCCCGCCCCGGCGCCGCAGGTGCTGGTAGCAGCGGGGGTTCACAGTGCGGGCCACCTCCTCAGGGCAGGTGAAGAGCCCATTGCCAGAGCAGAAGGTGAGGTACATGGTGGTGGAGTCCCCGCCAGCTGCCTTCTCCAAGTGCTGCCGCACCCGGGCCCACTTGCGCTCCAGTGACAGCACATTCCAGGCGTCACTGATGCTCAGCTGCTCGTAGGGGATGCCCAGCACCTCCCGCGTGAGTGCCTCCAGTACCACGATCTTCCCACGCACCTGGCCCAGTGTTGGCACTTCCTCCTGGCACCACAAACAGCCCTGTCCCTCCTCCAGCAGGCAGCGATGAAGCTGGGCAGCGAAGCCAGGCCGGGAGAAGATGGGCAGCTCCTCCTTGATGCGCATGAGCACGGCCTCGCCGGGATGGGCACGGAGGAAGCGCAGGGTGCGGCGCAGGACCCCCCGCAGGCTGGCCCGCTGGAAGGTGCAGAGGTGGTAGACACGGAGCTCGCCCCGCGACAGCTTGCAGCGCACATCCAGGAAGCGGACGCCGGCCGCCAGCTGGGCTTCCAGGTTCCAGCTCTGACACCGCAGGCGCCGGCCGCCAAACAGGCTGAGGGAGTCGTGGGTGCCAGGGATGGAGAGGCGGGAGAGGGGCAGGGCGTCGGGGAGCTCTGCCATCCAGTCAGGACAGTAGGCTGCCGGCTGGGGCACGCAGTCGAATGCCGCGCCGCGCCGGCACCACGTCTCCATGCCACCAGGAGAGCGGGCACTCCGGTGCCTGCCTGGCCCCCCTGAGCCCTGCCATGGAGGAGAAGCAGACCATGAGCGGTGGAAGCGCCGCATGGCCCCCATGTATCCTGATCCCACCGCTCCTCAGTGGTATCTCCACCACACCATGAAACCCTGTAACATGCCACATGCCCCATACACGTCTGCCAATACTTCACACTGTTTCACTGTACTGTCCCCTCCCACTCTCAGCCACTTTTCCCAGTACTCCCAATCCCCAACGTGTCCCAGCCTCCCCCTCCTGCACCCACCTGGGTTTGCCTGTGCCTGCGGAGCGAAGCCCGGCGGATGGGGTGCACGGCCGTGGGTGCCAGTGGCACACTGGCAGGTAGAGCGGGATGCCAGCCATTAACCGGGGGACAGTCATGACGCGCGTCCTGCCTCGCAAACGGCACGTGCACCAGGGATTCATCCTCAGCCCTCGGCCATGGGCAGCGCTTGACAGACATACCAGGCTGGAAAACTGCCTGGCTGATCCCGAAAGCAGCCACTCAGGCCTCTGCACCTCCCTCCCCAGGAATCAGGACAAACGGGATCGAGGTGCCGCAGGGCCCCTTGATGGCCCCATGGGAGAGGCTGCGCAGAGCCCGGGGTGCCCACACGCCTGCTCCAGAACCACGTCCTGGTGGGACCTGCACTGCCCTGGTGATGATCAGCCTCATCCCTGTCAGAGGGACAACGTCCAGGCAGAGACACGGTGCAGGGGTTCTGTGCTTGTCAGCACAACCCAGGACCTGCTCAGCGAGAGTTGCCTGAGAAGTGGGTTTCAACCCCTTTTTCCTCAGGCACCGGTGGCCGTGTCACACTGGAAACACTGCAAGGCTGCCCGGGAGGTGATCTACGTCCTGCCCAGGGCACCCCTTTCGGGAGCACACACTGCGCCCACCGGCTTTTGAAGAGGAGCCTCCCGACAGGTCACAGACCCCTCTGAGCATCCCTCCGGGTCACATCCCCTCCGCCTGAGCAGGGCGGGCACAGGGATCCTCGGGAGTCGCTTTCAGCGCTGGGTCCTGCCACTGCAGGGACACACCAGCCGACACCTTCCCTGCGCTCTGGGGCGCAGCGGCGGGGCTGAGCGGGGGTCCCTGGGGCAGCCCCCGGGGCGGGCGGCAGACACCCTCCCCGGCCCTGGGAACGGCCCCGTCCTGCGTTCGGCCCCGCGTTGTGCCGCCCCACCGCGCTGCCCGCCCCATCGCCGCCGCAG
>VXAY01000258.1:847747-887769 GCA_013399855.1 Oxyruncus cristatus | reverse complement strand
CGTGCCGGGTGGCGGCAGCGGCCGGACCTGCTTCGTCCTGGGCGGCTCGGGGGAGACGGGCCGGGCGCTGCTGCGGGAGCTGCTGTCCCGGCGGCTCTTCGCCCGGGTGACGCTGATCGGGCGGCGCCGGCTGAGCCTGGGCCAGGAGGAGGAGGCGGCCGTGGTGCGGGGGGTCGGGTCCCGGGGCGGGGGCGGCCGTGGAGCGTGGGGTCCCGGGGCGGCCGCGCTGACCGTCGGCCTCCCCGCAGGAGCAGACGGTGGTGGACTTCGAGCGGCTGGCCGAGCACGCCTCCGCCTTCCAGGGGCACGACGTGGGCTTCTGCTGCCTGGGCACCACCAAGGCCAAGGCTGGCGCAGTGAGTGGGGCCCCCCTTGCCCCTGGGAGAGCAGGGGTCCTGTTTGCCCCCTGCCCTGCCTGCGCGCTCCCTGCCCTGCTGACCCTCCCCTCCCCTTTACCCGCAGGACGGCTTTGTCCGGGTGGACCGGGACTACGTGGCGCAGGCAGCAGAGCTGGCGCGGGCAGGGGGCTGCAAACACTTTGTCCTGCAGTCCTCCCAGGGGGCAAACGCTCAGAGCAGCTTCCTCTACCTCCGCGTGAAGGTGAGGAGTCAGCCGAGGTGGGCTCCTGGTGCTCGTGCAGGAGTCACAGAATGCTGGGATGCTCTCAGAGGAAGGAGTAGCTGAGGTCTCAAGAGTTGTAAATGGCTCTGGGGGTCCTCCTGGTGCTGTGGGACAAGGGAAGGGGCTGCCTGCACAGCTGTGTGACTGGCTTCTTCTGAAGCAGCACAACCATGCATGCGCTGTTTATCTCCCTCTTTAAACCTAGAAAGACTCGCTGGGGTCTCTAGCCCAGTCCCAGCTGCCCAGCTTCAAGCTGCTTCACAGGTAGATGGGGAGGCTCAGGGCTGGGTCCCAGTGAGACGTGAACTATCCAGGGATGGAGAGCCCACAGGCTCCCCAGGTGGGACCATACCTATCGCAAAAGCTTTTTTCCCCTTATGTTGTGTGCTGCAGTTCCCAACACCTGCTCGATTCACAGCTGTCTGCCAGCATCTTGTGCTGGCTGGATCCATCCCCAGGCTGGATGCCAAATCCAGATGCTCTCGGGAGCGGCCCGTTGCAGTTAACATGATGGCTGCAAGGGTGCGCTGCTGACCCACGGTCTGTGTCCACTGCGGGCACTCGCCCCATGCTGCTGGTCCTGGAGAGCTGCTCCCTTCCTGGCCTCTTCCAGCTTTGCACTGGCATTAGTGCCGTCCTGCCCACTGCTCAGCAACTGTCTCCTGCCCATTCCCGGGGTGGCAGGGATGGTGCTTGCAGTCATCCGTGTCTCCTTTCATCCTTCCCAACTGCTCTGACAGGGAGAAGTGGAGAACCTGGTCCAGGCTGTTGGTTTTGATCGCTGTACCATTCTCCGGCCAGCGTGAGTAGCAATGGAGGAGGGAAGGCACAGGGGTTGGGTGGAGGGTTGTCAGGACAGCGGGTTGGGAGATGGAGAAAGAAGAAGGATGCATAAATGGGAGGAAGTGGAGAAAGCCACCAGCTGCAAATGCAGCTCACGGAGGAGCAGACTGCTTCCTGATGCAGAGCTTGCTTTCTGCAGCAGTTTCCCATGGCCCATCCCAGTTCTAGTGCCACGTGCCATGCAATGACAAGAAGCTGGGGCTGAAAGCAGAGGTTGGGGCACATAGATCAGAGATTATCTCCTCATGGACCTTGACCTTATGCGGGGGGTATACTCATCTATGTCCTTTCAGCTGCACTGTGCTCTTGCTGCCTAGGAGACCTGTCATCCTGCTTTTGGCAGCACAGTGGAAAAAGGAGCCGAGTGTTCAGGGGCTCAACTCAGTTACATTTTGTGACCCTGCTAAAGCCCCAAAGCATTTGTGGGTTTAGGAAGCTGGTCTGCACCCTGATGCAGCTACAGAACCCAGTCTCTAGCCTTCTCCTGGGGATGGTTTCAGGCTGACCCCACCTTACCTCCTGACTCTGCAGGGTGCTGCTGTGCAAGCGCCAGGAGTCCCGGCCCATGGAGTGGGTAACTCGGCAGTTCCTGGGTGTTGTGGCTCAAGTGTTCCCCACCGCTTACTCAGTGCCCGTGGAAACAGTGGCCAGGGCTATGGTGGCCTGTGTGCTGCAGCCAGGCGAGGAGAAGGTGAAGGTGCTGGAGAACAAGGCCATCCACGAGCTGGGAAAGGCAGTGCCACAGCAGGGCACGTAGAGTAAAAGGGATGGCAGGAAAGAGCTTGGTTCACCATTCAGACGGTCTTTTGGGCCGAGGACGAACGCATGCTTGGGAGAGGTGCAGGGAGCTTACATGGCTAATGTGGAGCCAGAGGTGGGTGCACTTCTTTACACAGTGGCTCATTCTGTCAAAGAATCAAAAGCGCAGGTGCTGGACAAGGAGAAACAATGTGCTCTGCTGCCTGGATCCAATAGGCAAATGCATGTAAAAGTGGTGTAAATAAATAAACCCCTATGACTGATCTGTTTGTGCCAGCTTTGTGTTTAAATTACACCTGTCACCTGCACATCAACAACCCAGCCTTACCTGTCCAGATTGTGTCTTTTAGTGACACTACATGGAACGTACACAGGCAAGCGGCCATGCAGTAGATGGATACAGGAAGGCAGAAACAGCTCTCAGCTGTCTGTGCAGAGGCTGCACCTCACAGAGCACACGGTGGCACCAGTTCCACTTGGATAGCAGAGCTCCTGAATGCTCAGCAGCAGCTGCTGAGGCGCCTGGGGGTGGCTCTGCCCACAGCAGGTCTCTGCAAACAACACTGTCCTTGCTGATCTGCTCAGGGTGCAGAGGGACTGCTGCAGGGATGCAGCTGTTTGGACCTGTGCTGTTGCTTGGTACGGACAGTCACACAAACACAACACAAATGCTTGGGTTGACTTGAAAACACCTGTCCCCACATGTCTCTCTGGGCTCTCCTTATGGAAATGAATCAGAGCTCAGACCCATGTTCCTTAGGGTGCTGTGCATTTGCAAGAGCTGAGGCCAGGCATGTGGACATCTTGGAGCGGGTTCGCCCCTGCTCCATGCTGCCCAGGTACCAGAAGGGCAGTAAGTTCTTTCTGTGGGCATGGAGCAGGCACGACGAGCAGTGCATTGTCCCAGCTGCAGCCCCAACTGTTCTCAGGCCTCCTGCTCGAGGTCGAGGAACTTGGTGGCTCCACATCTGGGATGCAGGACTTACGTGACTCCCAAATTCCCAGCTGGCCAGAGTCCCAGCACTCCGCGTAATGCTGCTTTTCAGGATTTTCTCTGACCTCACCCGTGGCTCCTGTGTCAGTGACTTGGATGTGGCAAATGGAGGGAGCCTGGATCTCATCTCTGTCCTCTACACAAGCAGTTTAATCACTGGGCAGGACCTCAGAACGCTGGCAGAGGCAGCGAGATGGTGCAAGGCCTGCACCCGACCAACTCTTCAACCACATGTGGGGCTTAGTTCAAAGGGACCACAGAGCCGCAGTTACTGCTCAGACTATCCCAGCAAGAGCAAAAGCAATACCTTTAAAATAAAATTTCATGTCCAGAGGGAGATGAGAGGTAGGCTGGTCAGGAGCATCACACAAGTCTCTGAGGGGTGCTGAACTTGTGGAGCAGGAAGGCTGTTCTAGCACGCAGCACTGGGTTACACAGGCATAATGCACTCCAGTGCTCAAGGAGATTTTTAAAAAAGAGGATGTGCTTGCACAGGGGAGTGGAAATGAACACCCGAAGTGGTAAGACCTTAAAAGCAGTAAAAATTGCCTACAGAAGAGAGGCTGAAAAAAGAATGCAAGCTCTGGAAAGTTACAGGTAAAAGGCAAGCCACAGAAGACTTGAAGAAAGCATCCTAAAGGCATAAAAATGAATTATGGCTATGTGAGAAGCAGAAAGGGAGCCTGAGGGACAGGATGTGATTAGGCTCTACAGGAAGAAAAGAGGCATCACAGGAAAACTTGAGGAATTACTTGCATTGCCCTTTGCTGTGAAGGAGCTCACACTAGCATCGTTCCTAGGGGACACACATTTGCATGACTGTCCCAAAGCATGCAGGGGGGGAAAAAACTAAAAATATTTTTAACCCCATTTTTAGAAAACATGGTTAGAAGTCTGCCAGGAGGAGCACTCAGATGAATTGCCAAATACTCTCCTGGGTGAGAATTGCAGTGATCCCTTTACCAAAAGGTCAACATTGTTAAATATGATACTAGTTTTTAAAAAGTTCCAGTGGGAACCAGGAAACTGCAAAGCAGCTAGGCTGCCTTCTATAAAAGGCACGTTGTTAGAAAGGATAATAAAGTCTGGAAATAACAGGGCCCAGGATAAATGTGGTGTAGTGGGAGATTCCACATGGCTTTTGAGGGGGCAGTTGCAAGACACAAGCCTAGAGCACTCTTGGAGGAAACCAGCCATTGTGTACACAAGACAATCTGGTCCTTAGAGTGCACTTGGATCTCCAAAAAGCTCTCCCAGAAGGGCTCTTAAAGAAATTAAGCTGTCGTGGGAAGAAAAGGAAGGTCTGTGTAGTTTCTTACTGGAAATATTTTCTTAGCACTCCAAAGCCTTGAAACACACGAAATAAACATTTATTGCTGGACAAAGGTCTGTGGAAAATGCAAGTTATTTCTGTGTAACCCTTGTTTCTGCTCAAGTGGCACACAGTTTCTTCTTCAGTGTTTCAGTCAAGTCTGTTAAAAAGCACAACTGCAATCCCAGCACACAGTATAACTTCCTTATCACTTTCCTGCATGGAATTTCCTCACACATTTTGGACCTCAGTTTCCCAGTTTGCTCTGTGCACTCATTAACTCCCCCACGCTAGAGCTGTGGAAGAGATCACAGAGCATCAGTCACTGAACTATGGCAGAGCAACAGGAGTGGGTGATTTGCCCACTTAGGGCTGAAAGAGCTGAAGGAGGTAAAAGTCTTTAGGGGGCAGACCGAGTTCCTCCATGGTGTCTCACTGGGTGAAGCTCCGAGTTCCTCCAAGCAGCAGGAGGTCTGCAGAGTTGGGGCCATGCCTCTGGCATGGCTGGCACGTCTCTGCTTTCCAGGGGTGTGTAGCCCTGGCTGCAGCTGGGAGGAGAGCACCCTTCTGGGTCTCTTGGACAGCATTCGCACAAACCTCCTGGTCCCACAGACCCAAGTCCTCCTTGGATTCCAATGCTGACTCTGTTACTGAAGATTAATGAGAAGAAATAACTGCATTCCCAATGGCTCAGCAGTGAGCGTGGGGCTGGGGGGGGTCCCATGGCCCCGCTGTCCTTCCCAGTCCCAAGCTGTGAGAACTGCCGACACCTCCGACCCAGCCCACACCACCACCCGCTCCTCTCTCAGTCAGGGGGTGCCTGGACAGCTGGCAAAGCATCCTACAAACAGCATCATGCTGAAAAAGAGATTTTCAAAGCAGTCTCTGAGCCGGCATGCAACTGACCTGGCACTCAGTGACATCCTGGTGACATCCCTGCTAGCAAATGTATGGCCCTGACATGCTCTCTGATCCCAGGATGCTGGTACAGCCCAGCACGAGGGCAGAGCTTGCAAGGCTGCATTCCTTCAGAGAGCAGGGGCTGCACCCCAGCCTCTGGGACCTGGGGTCACTGAGTGACCCCCAATTCACTGACTAGGTGAGCCACCTTCATGCTAATAAAAGGCCCTCCTCCTGATTCCTCTGGGAAAAGGGCAGAATGATAGCAGCCTGGGAAGGAGTAAAGGGCATCCATCCTCTGCAGCTGTCACAGTTTCCTTACCCCATCTGCAAGACACAGGAGAGGCTGGTGAGCACCTCAGTGCCAGCAGTGGGAAGGGGCAGCCCACCCCAGCGAGACCCCACGTCTGGCACCCCTGCCTCGATACCTCTGGAGGAGCTCTAGTCAAGCCCAAGCCCAGGCAAACATCATTCAGGCATCTAATCCTCTGAAATTGTAGGCTGTACTTTTTTTTTCATTCAGTTTCCATTACAAACCAGTACAAAGCCAGCCCAAGCTCCCCAGGGAGGCATGGTTTCCAACAGACTTCCAGCTTTCACTTACTGCACTCACATGCTGAAACGCAGACAGCGTCTTACTGCATAGTCCCAGAACAGGTCCAAAATCCATGCGGAAAAACAGAACCAAGCACAGCTCTGACACAGCTCCAAGAGCAAGAGGCGGCCCAGGGCTGAGCTTAAATGTAGCCCCAGGCTGCTGGGCAGGTGGGGCTGGTCAGGGCAGTGATGGTCGTTAGTGCCCCAAGGTGTGGACAGCCAGGTTGGGAGCAAGGTTCCTACTCCCAGCTCCGAGTGCTAAACAAGGCACTCGTGCACATTTTCACAGTCACCCAGACAGCCAAGGTCGGGGCCAGGCACACGCAGGTTTTCAGGGCTGGTTGTGGTCACCCTCACCACTCCTAAGCTGTGCTAGGAGTGACTCCACTGCAGCTGCTGGCTGTAGCTCATCCTCCCCCTCAGCAGCCATGAGGGGGGCCAGCGAGCCAGATCTTTGGCTGTGGGACCCCTTGGAGCCAGGCTGGTCCCAGTGTTTGCCATGAGCTACCCTTCAGCAGGCAGCCTCACGTGTTGGCATTGCACCTACACTGTGCCTGAGTGCCTGGCTGAGGCTGGGAGGAAAATCATACTGCAGATGCTTTTGGACTCATCAAAGTGTCACTGTTAGATAAAACCAGAAATTTGCTACGATGAAAATGCTTATTTTTTCAAGCTTACATGAAAATGAACTTGTTCTGGCACAAAATTCACTGTTATCCACCAGCCAATAGCCACTTTTGAAGCTGTGGATGCTTTGACATTAGCCACAGCATTTAAATCAACAGCAAGATTTCTCGTAAGAACTTTTATTTTTCTGAAAGTACTCTTTTTCATTGGAAAAAACCTCACTTGAATGAAGCATTTCTGCCTGGCTCTTCTAAATACTGATCCGCAGCTCGATATGTTGTTAAAAGAAGGGCTGTGAGCTTCCTGAAGCCCCCCAGACAGCAGCTTGACCCTTCAAATTTGATTACCTGATCTCACCCCAGAAAAACCACGTTTTTTTCCCCCCCTGTGTGAGCTTTGAGAGGAGAAAACAAAATCCAGAAGCCGCTGGGGCCGGGGCCAGCTGCAGCAGGCCGGCCGGCATTGGTTACGGGACTGGCAGGGGTCCAGCTCCCGGCGCTATATAGGAACGAGAGGGGGGAGCTGGGCTGCAGACGGAGCCACTGCTGCGTGGTTTAGCCATCACTCACACTCTTCTCACGGCTCGAGGAAACTACAGCCTGCCAAGATGTGCAAAGGATTAGCAGCGCTGCCCCACACTTGCCTGGAGAGGTGAGAGCGACCAGGATGCCAGGGGGCTGCCTCCCCCCAGGGTTCTGACGGGGCAGCTGGAGGCACAGGGGCTCTTCCTTAAGCATGTCCCCGTGATGAACATCTCATATGGGGACTGGGATTATCCAGCTCTGAACTGGGAGGGAAGGGAGGCTTTCTGGGGGCGGCTCAGTGGGTGCTGCAAGTGGCTGAGACCCTTAGTGGGGCGAGTGGTGATTCAGTCCCAAACTACCCACTCTGACTTGGGAACCTCTCTGCTCTTGAGTTTGGGATGTCCCAAACCCACTCCTCTACCTCTGCTGCTCTGAGCAGGAGTGCATTGTCGTCAGATCTTAATATTTGCAAAACATGGAGAAGGGGAGGAGGAAAAAAGCAGAAAAGACGTTTTGCCTTTCTGAGGCAAAACCAGCCCTGGCTCACAAGTGCTTCAAAACCCTCTTTAACTGCCTGCGTCTTGCTCTCACATGGATTATCTAGACCTGGCCCCTCTCAACGAGGCTCAGTTCCACGCAGAGCGCCAGCTCTGCCTGGCTTGTGGCACCCATCCTCATCTTCGTGCCTACTCACCCGGGTGCTTGCCTCAAAACCTGCCCCTGATGGTGTTGGTGCTGCCTCCCACGCTGCTCTCAACCCTCTTTGGAGCCATACCAAGCTCCAGCCCCCAGCCATTTCCATGGTGATTGGAATCTGGGGTCTCCCTGTGGCATCAGGGCACCTGATGCTTTACCTAAGGAGGAAGCTTGGGAAAAGACTATACATGTGAATTCCCCAGTGAGGATTCCCTCATGGCTGCAGATGCCTTAGCACTGGTTTTTGGATGAGAATGAGAGGACATTCACTGTCCTGGGGGGAGCTCCAGAGAAACCCCAGCTGAAGTTGTGGCACTGGGGTCTGATGCTGCTTGCCCAAAAGCAAGGCAAATTCCCATCACAGGCACAAACAGGAGCATGGGCCTGTGACAGTTTCTTTGTTGGAAATGTGCCTTTGGGCCATCCTTGTGACTCCATTGCCTGCTCCCCTGCAGCCTCCTGTGCCATGGGCAGGCAAGCAGCACTCTTTCAGATGTGGGTGATCCATGTGTTTCTGTTCTGCTGTCCCCTTTGTTTTCACTCTTCTGACACTTTCTAACACTAAATTTCCTTAATAAAGATTTTCTCCCCCTGTTGCTATGCTGATGCTTTCACCTGTTGTGGCCTCAAATCCTTGCTCCTGAAGGCAGCTTCATTTACACTTTTAAACACAGACTCGGGACTGCGTTTATCCCCTGTGCATCACTTTGCACTGCTCTATGAGGCATTCTAACAGCTGCTCCACTGCCAGTCTCACAAGATCTTCCCACATTTCCTCGCAGTTTGCCCCTGAGTGCCATACCTGGGGAGTGCAATATCTGCTCCTCGGCCACTGACCCCCTTCTCCCCACACGTGTGATGTTTAACAGCACGGTCCCAGCCTGTGTTCCCATAGCACCATCCCCACAGTTGTGTGCTACCTTTCCCACACTGTCATCCATGAGATGGCCTTTTCCCTTGCAGCTGCCTGGGATCTGGAAAGCCCACCTAAAGTCCCCTGAAGACCTAAGGGGCTGGTACCCCCTGGCACCCCATAGAACATGGTTGCTGGCCTCTTCAGAGGAGGACGATAGGTTGGAAGGAATCTCTTCCTATGGCCAGAGCTGCCTTGACTTCTCTCCAATAGACCATATTTGTCCATGTGTCCACCACAGATCTGACACAGCTGCCACTGACGTGCCCATACAGCATCACACTTGCAGCTTTATGGCTCCTTGAATCCCCTCTGGAGCCTTTTCCCCCTCAAGGGGCATTTCCTCTGACACCTTCCTGCCCTTGGGCACAGCAGCACCTTTAGCTTTCAGCTGTAGCTTTAACTCCTTCGAGCTTCTATTTTTGTTTTGTTTTTAAAGCTGGAGTCTCTCCTGGCCCTCCCCAGCAGCCTTCTTGCTCTTGATGTGTTTGACAGAGCCCATATTTTCTATTAATGCTTCTTGGAAGCTGTCTCTCAGACTTTTTCTTGGCATTCTCCCATCTGTTCTCACACTTAACCTTCCACCGTTTACGGTCCTCTTGCTCTTTCTCACTCAGCCATAGCTGGGTTTTTTTTGAAGGATGCCTTTTTGTTTATAACTGCCTTTTTTTACCCTGCTGTTTAGCCTTTGCTGAAGCCTTGCTTGAAAGCTTGTAATCCATCTGCTGGAGGACGCCCGGATGGTGTCTTTAAATAGCCCTTCCCTCCCTCAACCTGCAGGCTCTCAGCCTGCTCTAGTCCTTTTGCTTCCTTTTAGCAACCTTCCTCACCTCTGCTGTCTCCATGGATTTGACGAAGGTCCCACAGCCAGGACTTGCTCCAGTGCAGGGCGGGAGGTTTTTGCTGCTCTCCCGCACACCGGCTCCAGCAGGGTGGGCAGCCACTGGTGGTCCATTGACAGCACTATGGGATGGAACAGGATGCAGCCATCTGAGGAGTCCCACTGGGAGCAGCAGGCAGTGGGGCTGCAATATAGGTCTTACAACAATGCACAGCACAGCCTGAGAGAAGGGGGCCCCGGGGCTAAGCTTAAATGGAGCCCCATTAATGTGCAGGGTGTGGGGCTCAGCTGGAGCTGCTCAGGGCCATTAGGGCCTGTCAGTGCCCTTTGAGCCTGACAGATGTTGGCCCGTAAGTCACTGTCAGAGGATGGGAATCGAAGAGAAGGACTTTGAACCAGCTCTGAGCATTATCCAGGAGAGTACTTGCTGCTGTGTGAAACTGCCATCAGTTGCATCCAGACCTTGTGCATGTGTTGGCTCATCCGCACCAGAGCGGGGGGGCCTCAGGTCCTGTTCAAACAGCAACAGAATACTGGTCCTGTCCTCTCACCTCCTTAGGTCACCATGGGCTAGATGTAACTGTTGATGTCCCTGCTCCCAGCACAGCTCATGTTATCTCCCTGCCTGCACGGTACCCCCTGGCATCCACCATTCTTGCTTCAGAGGTGGGCAACTCTCCCCCGCTCCTGCCAGATGAACCTCCCACAATGGGGCACATGGTCCAGTGTCCCGGAAGGGACTCTCCCTGGTGCCCAGCACCTGGCACTGGCAGTGGTTTGGCCATGGCAACATCCATAGCTCTACACTCCCTGGTGTTGGGCTGTGGCAGGGAGGGACAGATGGTGGCAGCCGGCATTTCTGCTTAGCCCCTCTTTGAGAGATTCTCCCTGAACCCATGTGTCCCCTTCCCTGTGGGGACCTGTAGCCACCAGCACAGGTGTCTGGAAAAGCAGAGCCAAGGGAGAGGCCATCCTGCCCCAACAGCTTTTCTGGGGCACACTCTGCACCCACCCACTGCTTTGGTGCTAACGGGGCTGCAGCTCCTTGCCCACTTCACCTGCTCCCCATTGCCGCAGCTGTGCCATCCCCTTTGGTCGAGGCCATGCCACAGGTGTCCCAGCATGGCTGTGATGGCCAGGAGGGTGCCAAGGGACATCTGAGGCTTGCAGGAGAGCCAGTCCCAGGCACTGGACATCAGGAGCCAGCTCCAGCTCCAAGCATTTATCTGCATTTGATTTATTTATCAGAGGGAGCAGGACAAACGATGCACGGCAGCATCCCTGTCCCAGACACCTCAGTGTGGGAGCATGGCGACCTCATCACCCTACGCCTGAGGTCCTGCTCTTTCCAGGATTCAAGTTTTCTCAGAAGCACTAGCAATGGAAACTCTCCCTGTAGCTGCTGACGTTTTCCATGAAAACAGTTGGATTTCTGGGTTTGTGATGCCCCGTTCCACACACCCACGGCAGGCGGTCCGTGCAGCCCCAAGCTGGGCTGCTCACTCTGGCAGGCCCTGTTGTCTGCTTGCACGCAAAGGTGGCTGGTTAGAGGCAGCTTTCTTCACAGAAGTGGGGGGCAGCTGGCGGGGAGCAGAGCAGAGCAGACACCCCTGCTCCGGGTCTCAAAAAGTCACCCATGGGGACTGGCGGGTGGAAACTAAAACACAGAGAGAGTTTTACAGGGAGGGAAAAATATTAAAGGAATTGCAATAAAATAGCAGACATAGCAAGGGAGCGATCATCCACAGAAGGCTTGTTTGTGAAAATAAACAGCAGAGAGGAAAATTGTAGGGAGCCCTGAAGCCAGGGAGCTACAGCCCGGCTTTGCCGGCCATGCTGAAAGCTCAGCCCAGCCAGCCTGCGAGAAGCAGGCTCTCCTTGCTCTCCTTCACCTCCTGTACCAGCAAGATGACCTGGAAGCCACCGAATGTTGCTGTGTCAGGGAAAAGTCCTGCCCTGCAAAGATGGGGCTTGGGGTGTCTGTTATCATCCCGTATTTCTTCACCCTTGTACAGCACACCTCAGTGTTCCCTGCAAAAGCTCAGCTTGCTTTTGCTACCACCACTGAGCTGCAGCAGTTTTAGGTGCTCAGGACCTCATTGCAAATTGTATTGCACAAAAGGCAACATTTTGGGAGACATCTGGGCCTGTTGTCAAGCCCCAGGACCCCTCTCGTTTCTGCTTCTTCCAAACAGAGGTCTGGGGCGCGGCCTTGGGGAATGGAACTGGCACACAGCCTTTGGCAGTCAGAGTATTTCAACTCCTGATGAAACCCTTCTTGCCCCTCTGCCCCGGGGAAGGCAGCACCCTGCGGTGTCTATTCAGAGGACCTTTCCCATTGCAGATATAAGGCTTATATATTATACTATGTATATATGTATCTATGAGGGTGTCCTGCTCTGAATGCCACTGGCAGTGCAGGGCTGGCAGGCACAGGGTGGGACAGGGCTCGGTGGGGCAGGCACTGCTGTGCAGCCCAGCACGGCACCCGCACAGCCTCCTCTCCAGAGACAGCTCCATCACCTCCGCGCCAGCACTTCTTCAGGCTCATCACTATAGAGACTGAGTGCTGCACACATGTCCCTAATTCACCATCAGAGCAGCCTGCCAGCTCTGCTGATACAATTATCCCAGCCGCAGTCGGGGATAGAGTGAAGAGATCAAGATCAAGAGCTACCGCTAATGTGGAGCGCCCGATTCGAACAGCAACAGCCAGGCGCAGCCTTTACAACATTAGGGTACATTTGTTCATCTGTAAGTAATTACAGAGCTTTTTACTCCACCAGTGGCTGTGCAGGGCAGGGACTGTGACTGTCCCCATTGCCCCGTTCCTCTGCCTGACCTGTCTCTGCTCCCCCCCTCCCGCAGGGCCAAGGAGATCAAGATGAAGCTGGGCACACTGATCCAGAAGCACGACTCAGCCATTGATTTCATCATCCCCTACCCCGAGAAGCCGGAGAAGCCACCCAAGGCCCAGAAGTGAGTACTGCACTGGGGTGCGCTGTGCTGGCCCCTGTGCCCAGCTAGTGAGGTGGTTATGAGCCCCTTTTGGGGCGCAGAGGAGCTGAAGCCCTGCTGCGTGGGGGCACAGGAGGGCCACACACGTGGCAGGCAACTCTTCGTGGCCCACCTGCTAAGTGCAGCCTCAGGAAGTTATGTCAGGGCAGCATGAGACATGCCAGGCAATACAGCTCTATGGAAACTAGATTTCCCATGGAAACTCAATTTATTTTTTATGAGATTTCATGTTATTGGATAAAGGTTTTCCCAGAGGCATATGGCACTTGGACTTCTCTGAGTCACCTGCCTCAGCCCAGAGGTGCCAGCCTTCACAGCCATCTGGCTCTGGGATGGCAGCGTGTCCCTGAGCTGGGTGTGTGACCATATGGTGTGATGCCTGGCTCTGGGCAGCTCTGGGATGATGGCACCTCCTCACCTTATTGCCTTTGTCCTGAGCCCCTGCTCTCTGGCACTGAGCTAGTGTATAATATTGGCTCCGTTTTATCAACATTAGTTAAAGCACATGAAACATTAGTTATTTTGCCTGCTAATCCAGGCTGTGGTGGGTGATATGCAGGGGGAGGCTTTCAGGCACAGTGCCTGCTCACCACAGTGCTGCCTGGCAAGAGCTGCCTGGGTCAAACGGGGCAGACAGAGCTGCCATGCCCCAGATGCCTCTGTGACCGAGACACATTTGTCCCCATTAGCTGTCCCCTCAGAAAGCCAGAGAACATCCTCTCTCCCCACTGCCTGGAGGAGTTGTTTTCTCCCGCACTGCAATGCTGTGCAGCCTCGTCATCACTCACCTGTCAGCATCTCGCTTGCTGTTAATATTATCCCTAGGACATTCAGATAATGGAAATGTGAATTTGGTAGTTTCCAGGAAATCTGGATTGTGTTGGGTTATTGCAGCGATGCTTTCCCTCATGGGGGTGAGAAGTCACCTGGCAGGATCAGGGAGGGCTTTTGATCCTTGATAGAAGTGCAAATGCAATTCGAGGTCCAGAGAGTGAACAATCAGAACCCCCTGTCGTGGTCCTTACTGTTGGAGTCTGATGACAAGTGAGGCCAGGTACCCACCCTGAGCAAGCTTTGCTTTCCTGCTGTTCCCCTCTCTGTGCTGGAGCCATGGGCAGCATGGCTGGGCAGCAGCACCTGCACTTCCCCCAGACCCACCACTGAAGCATCAGACTGTCGTGCCCACGCTCCTTGGGATGCTGTGCTCACCCAGGGGGTTTGAGCCCCGACGCGTGGCTCCTGTGGCAGCAAAACAAGTTGCACAGGGGCTTCCCTTGCTTTCCAGCCAACACCAGACATTGCCCTGGTGGGTCACAGGGTGGGCCCTGTGAGCCCAGGGCAGCTTGGCCAAACTCCTTGGGGCTTAAATAACACAACAGAAAAAAGCCACAATGAAAAGCTCCCGCCAAATTCTTTAGTCACGTTGAAAAATATAGCAAAAAAAAAAAAAAAGAGGAAAAACCTCACAGCTGGAAAACACTGGAGGTTTCCACTGGGAAGGGTGCCGAGGCCACTGTCCTGCCTTGCCTTGGGGCGTGGGAACAGGGCAGGCAGGCTGTGGGAGCGGAGGGCGCTGACCCCAGCCCCAGCAGCACAGAGCAGAATGACCAAGCTCCTGTGTCCCCTGCCAGCAGGGAGCATCCTTCCCCACCCCAGCAGGAAAACACAGAGATGCACCCCAGCTGCCTGCAGAGCTCCTGCTCCGCCACCCCATGCACAAGCAGCGAGGTAAGGAGGAGACCTGTGGCTGCAGAGGGGACTCACTTTGCAGGTCAGCCACATCTCTGGTCGAAAATGAGGGAATTGGTCTGCCCAGCCCCATCCTCACCATCCCTGGCACTCGGCTCTCCCCAGGAGGAGGCACTCGTGCTGCAATGCAGCAGCATCATCATTTCATCCCCAGACCATCGCCTTCGCTCTGCAAGTCCCTGCAGATTGTTACTCCATTTCTCCACATGTTTAAAGGAATTATTTAAAAACCTGGAGTCCAGACTGGGGTAAGCATAGACCACCTGGGCTTTCTTTACTCTCCTCAGGCCATCACCAGAGGAGGCTCTGCAGTGGCGTGATTCCTTGGAGAAGCTCCTGCAAAACCCCTGTAAGTTCACATCCCCCTGTGGTCGGTCACCTCCCCTCTTTCCACATCCCCTGCAGTTGCTCGGCCCCCCTGGCACTGCCAGTGCTCAGCAAAGGCTCGGCCCTCCCACAGATGGGCTCGCCAGCTTCCTCACCTTCCTGCGCTCCGAGTTCAGCGAGGAGAATGCCGAGTTTTGGGTGGCCTGTGAGGACTACAAGAAAACCAAGTCCCCTGTGAAGATGGCAGAGAAGGCCAAGAAAATCTATGAGGAGTTCATCCAGACCGAGGCATCCAAAGAGGTCAGTGGCCATGGGGCTGGAGATGGTACTGGGAGGGGTGAGGCTGCTGCACTGTTGGCTCCCATTGCAAAGGAGAGCGATGGCTGTCGGCACCTTATGCCATTGCTGAGGGGCTGGGAGGGCTGTACTTTTGGCGTGGGGCAGGCCTATCCCCATGTGCGGCATGCCCACCCTTCGCAGTCCTGGGGCCCCTGTTTGCATGCTCAGCCTCTGCTGGGCTGTCTCCTGTCATGGGCACCTTTACCACATGTGTGTCCCCCTTTGCCCCACAGAAGGCTGACATTAATTATAAGGGATGGCAACGTACAGTAATCCTCCTCCAACAAGTTAGCTTTGCAGCAGGACAGACCTCATCCTTACAGCTTTGCCACTAATAATTCCTCCAGAGAAAAGAACCTGCTTCAATCCCTCCCCACACCCTTTGCGTAGTTGTTGGTGAGACAGAGCAGGCGAGGGGAGATGCCATCACCCACTGCTCCAAAGGCGAGGTCCCCACTCCTCTCACACTCCCATCACAGGTGAACATCGACCACTTCACCAAGGCTGTGACCATTAAGAACCTGGTGGAGCCGTCACCAACCAGCTTTGACATGGCCCAGAAGAGGATCTTTGCCCTGATGGAGAAAGACTCCCTGCCGAGATTTGTGCGGTCGGAGTTTTATCAAGAGTTAATCAAGTAGCAATGTGGCAGGGCTGTGCAAGGCGTCCCCACTGCTTCTGTCTAAACACCCGCCCCTTCTCCTGCAGCTGCTTTGCTTTCCTCATACCACCCTAGAAGAGCACCCAGGGATGTTGCTAAATATCCCTCCCCATGCTTTGGATTGTCAGATGTCCTGGTGTTTCCTCTCTTCCCATCTCTTTCCTCTACCACAAGAGACCGATTCACAGAAATTCCCTGGAGTTGGGACCCAGAAGGGTGGCAGAGCAGCCCCAGGTCCACAGTGACTGGGAGCCACTGCAGAGCTTGGCATTAGCTGGAGGCTCTGGGGTGCCAACTCTGCCTTCTTAGGAGTCCTTAGCACACGACAATTTTTCTCACAGTTTTGCCCATATCACTCCTTTGGCCCAGGCTTGCTCCCTCCTCCCAACTTCCCAGGGTAGCCTACAGGTTCTTCCCTCCCTCGCCAAGGCGCAGGGTGAGACATGTCCACTGCCCGATTGGTGTTATCTTGTCTTCAGAAAGCAGCCAACCAGCAGGCACAGTGACAGCTGTACAGGGAGGGATGGAGGCATGGCAGGGACAGTGTGACAGCCATACAGCAGGGATGGCAGTGACGGCTGTATGGCAGAACCAGGAGCCACAGGGTGTACCTGGCGGGCACAAGGGCTGAGCAGAGCGAGCCTGCAGCACTGCTTCCCTGGCAGCTCAGCTCGGAGTCAGTGCTGAGACAGCCTGTTTGCTTCACACTAAAGACAGTAAAGAGGATAAAACAAGACCTGTTTGTCCAAAACACCAGGACTGTTTCGCAACCCAGAATTCCGGCTCTCTCCAACCTTTGCACGATGTCCTGAGCTCTCAGACCACAACCTGTGCCACGTCCCAGTGCCGGTGCACAGCCCTCGCAGGGCTGGTGTCTGTGGTGTGCTGGGATGGCAGCTCCGGGGGTTGCTCCGCGGGTTTCTTGCTCCAGGGGTCGCTTCTCTCTGCAGTAGGCACACCAAAGTGATACTTCTGCACAAACCCAACCGAGGGCTGTTGATCAGAGGAGGGAGGAAAGTCATGCTGGGGAGAAAAAAAAAGCTGCAACTGCAGCTGTTCAGATCCAATTTGAAAAATCCAAACCAAACCCAAAAAACCAAACCCAAACAAAAATCCCTCATTGGAAATGTAAAAAATAAACCCCTGGATTCTTGAGCAGATGCAAACTGCTGAGTTTGTATAGCCTACATCTCTCTCTCCTGTCTCCTCCCATCTGCCAAAGATGGGTGATTCCATAGGCTGTTTCTAAAAAGACCAGCTCTTTTCTAATGATTCAAAGCCAGCCCACTGCTAACAGAATAAATCACACCTGAGGATGGGGCAAGGGCATACATGAAAAGCAGCTGGGATCTTATTTCAGCCTCGAGGCAAATGCAATGAACCCCTACTCCATGGGACCTCCATTTCATCCCCATGATGGTTTCCTGGTGCAGCATCCATAGGGCCATGTCTTGCAAGGAGCTGCTTCAGCCAGCAACCTGACAGATGCCAGCAAAGTAACCCATGTCTGTGCTACCTCCAGGCATCCCAGACCCTTCCCTGGGCTGCTCAGCCTCACTGCAAGTCATGGGACTCCATGCAAAATGCAGTAACATAAACAACGGATTTGCCAGCCTCTTCAAGACTTTTAAAATCTGATCAAAACCCCACCAGCCCCAAATATTTACACGTTGTCACTATGGTGATGAAGAAAAATATGTCCCAAGCTGCAGGAAGTGGGCTGTGTTTTCCAGGCAGGAGTGGGGAGGCAGTGAAAGGATGGAGGCAGTCACAACATGACTTTTTTTTTTAAACACTGGAGCAAAAGGTCTGGGAAAGTTGGTGCTGGAGCAGCAGGGGTGAATGCAAGGGGTGGCTTGGGTGCCCCCAAAGAGCACAAGGGAGCCCACGAGCAGCAGGAGGATCCCCCAGCAGTGCCCACTGCTCAGAGCTGGGGAGGCAGGAGCAGGGCTGGGCGCAGGGTGGGGAGCTTGGCCAGCCCCTCTGCTGCTTCATGGAGCTCCCCCCACCTCTGCCTGCCTGTGCTCCCTGCACTCTCCCAACATCTCCGTGAACTGGTGTCAATACAAGCGGGTTCAGCACGTTCAAGCTCCTTATTTACAGTGTGACTCGGAAATGCAAACCCAAACAGGCTCCCTGCAGAAAGCCCTAGATCTTTCATTTCTACTTCATTAATCCTTTGGCAGCTATTTCCAGATTCCCTCACATGTTTCAGAGTTAAATGCCACCACCAATGCCATAAGGTCGGGATGCTGCTGGAGGCTATCTTGCTATGCACCATCAGAACCTGAGACGTCAGTAGCTACAACAGCAATGCGTGGGGCAGGGAGAAGGTGTTTAGGTATGTATGTGCCAAAAACAAAGGTGGAGGCTGGATTCAGGAGAGATAAAACAGCTCTACTGAGCCCTGCCCGTCTCAATTTCTGCTAAAATGCTGGAAGTCTACTTTGAGGGCTGCCTGTGGTCTACTAGGCGGCTATAAAATGTGGCCCCTGAAGCGCTTTGGAGCTCTTGGGAAGTTGTGTTTGTGTAGAAGGGTCATCTGGCTAATTATTTGGGTAGGCTCTCCCAGCAAGGTGGCAATGCCTGTACCCAGCCCATGGCCCAGCTTTCCACAGGCCCAGAGGTATTTACTGTCGGGCTGACACCAACCATCATATTTCTGGTGGGAAATACTTCATGTATTTTATCACTCTTGCTCTCTTGAAATACGGCGTATATGGCACTGTACACACAACATGTACATCTGTATTCCTGTAGTCATACCTAAGTATAAACACACACACACATATACGTACATATTCGTAACATGGGCATCTGGATCCCCTGTGAGTCAGAGAGCCAAAAAGCAGAGTTTCTGGGTATTGTGTTTGGGGTCCATCACAGAGATGTGTGGGTTTAACATGGTCCCAGGCCCTCTCAAGGGAAACCTTGGCCTGAGTGAACACGAAGGTGCACCTTCCAAAACATCTTCTGGGATCACCCTGTGCCCACAGGCCTGGTCCATCCTGGCGCCTGAGCTGGCGCAGGAGGCAGGTCTCGTGCTCTCTGAGGTACCCCAACCCCTGCTATGGGGCAAGGCCAGGGTCCCTGGGCATCAGGCACCGCCTCCACACCTCCCTGGTGCCCACTCTGTGCCACAGGGACACGTGGAAAAGGGCTCTCTGCAGCTGCATCCCTCGGATTAATGCCAAGGATGGCTTGATGAGTGTTTTATGGTGACTTCAGTGACAAGGAGCCTTGCACCTCACCAGCCATGGTGTGAGCCAGCCAGCTATTGCCCCGTGTGCTGAGGCAGGGCTCTGTCTCAGCTGCCCAGTCCCAGTCTTGGGGACTGCCAAAGCCTCTGACACATTGGCAGCCACGGGGCTGAGGGTGTCACGGGGCTCATCCAGGCTCCCTCCACCCCTTGGTCACTCCCTGGAGGGTGCTGTGTTCTGTGGCCAAGGTGAGGAGGGAAGAACAGCTCCTCACACCTGTGAGGAGGTTTTTGGTCTGAGGTTTTCTCTGCGGGGAAGATGTGAGGCACTGGGGTGCAGAGGAACTGGTTGTGCTGGTTGTGTTAACCCATATTCTTGTACCACTCAGTAATCCACACATAAACATGTATTTCTGCTACTATCTCAATGGACTGTTCATTCTGTCTCTTTGCACTGAAGGTGTAGTGTTTCCTTACCCCCTACAGGGCGCTCACAAAACTTGTGCACGAAAGTCCCTGGCAAGACCAAAGGCCTCTGAGAGCTTCTGCTGCAATGATCTAGTGACTGAAAGTAAATTGAAAAGGGAATAAAAGTATCACCACAGGAGGCTGATCCAGCAGAAACTCCCCAGGGCTAGGGCAGCACAGGCACTCCCAGCCCTGCTACTTGGGTGCTGCCTTGGACTTTGGCTTGCAGGGTCAGCTCACACTTCAGTAGCAGCAGCTGTGGCGACACAGGGGCTGAGCAAGGGCCAGCCCTGCTTCCCCCACTGTGTTTGGGCCCAGGAACAGGTTCAGCTCTGAACTAAAACCTGTTCCCCTCTGGAGCTCTGGTGGCAAAGCACCTGCAGCAAGGAGGTACTCCTTGATGTTGCCCCCCTCTAAAGCTGTTAAGGGTGCCTCATACTCATCCCAGACTCTTGGCAAGGATGGTCCCTGTGCTGAGCTGGTGGTCAGGCACAGCATGGATCCCTAAAAGCCCAACATTGTGGTTTGCTGGGGGTGTCTGAAGGACATAAGAGGTATTTAATCAGCTGTTTCATCTTTCTGTGACAAACTCTGAGTGAAGCCACTTTTAAGATGACTCTTTAGAGCAACCTTGGCCAGTGAACTGGATCTTCATGCATTTTCTTTGGTTCACACAATGGCATTTTAGAAGGGACTAACGTAAACATTTTTATTTAGAATGTATTCATCATTATTTAAATATCGATACAGTTTTTGCAATAGTTATCAAGAGTTCCCAGTACCAGGGGAAAATAAAACATAGCCACATGCTTGGCTACGTGCAGCACTTTAGCAAGCCTCTCCATCTTTTAGCTGAACATGCAGGGTAAAATGTGTTAGTACATTGAATAAATACAAAATAAAGCAAATGTTAAAAAAGGCGTTTCTCTATGGGCCTGGAGAGCCACATCCTCCTCCTGCCATGCCAAAACCCTGGTGTGAGAACTGTTGTCTGGACCGGGATGCAGAGTGCGGAATACACAGTTGCCAGAGCAGCAATACCTAATCAAGGAGAGACCAAGGGCTGGGGGAGAGTGAGATACCTGGTGCTGCAGCTGCTTCTTGTGCTTCCATCTGCAGGTCAGTGCCAGTCCCAAAGCCCACAGCGAAGGCCGTGTCTAACCACAGCAATTAAAAAGTAAGATGCCTTCTGGCAAAGCCCAGGAGCAGTACTGAGATAGACACATTCCTCCTATCAGGAAAAGTGAGCCATGCTACTACTGAAATGCAAACTCACATAAATATCACTAAAAACCCCCCCAATGTTTCCAAGTACTCCCAAGCAGGGACTTTCCTCCCCAGCTGTTGTGGTCCTATTCCATCACAAACTGCTCCATACAAGCCAGGACAGGTAAACCTGAATCCAGATGGCACTCCCAGAGTCAGGAACATACACCTGTCAATGTGGGAGAGAAGGAACATGTTTCTCTTCTGCTCAGCTCAAGTATTTAACCTGGGAGCATGAAGGTCACAATTATTAATATATGAAATAATGAACCTCCACCAAAATAACAGCTCCAGGAAAGATCCTTGTCCAGCATAAATGTGAAGCTACAGAGGGAGCAGCAGCCAGAGGGAAAAGCTTCCCTGTGATGGTGGCTGTGATGACTGAGGGAGGCTGTTTGAGAAGTTTTCGTCTCCCTTTGAGAACGAGCAGGAGCACTTCCTATGCCTGATTACTGCAATGCAGCACGGCCTGAGCTCTGAGCAAACACTTCTGACAGCCTAGACACATCTGGGAGTTGTATGAACAGCTAAGGACCAGAACAAGTCCTTCTCACCTAAGCTTTGGCGGATTAGAAATGGGAGATCACGGTCCCTGACGCTTCCCTGGGCTTCCTCTCTGCCCTGCTCCTTGCTGGGTGTCACGGGGTGACACCGCAAGTCTGGTCCCTGGGCGGGCAGTGCCGGGGCTGGGCAGGAGCTCCCCAGCGCCCGCCCGGGCTCACAGGGCTCGCCAGACCCACAGCGGGCACGCGGTGAGTGCACCCAGCCTTCCTGTCAGACACAGACCCCAGCACTCCTACACCGACCACCGAGTCACAGGAGGGTTTGCGACACAAACTGAGCCTGGATTGGGTTACAAATGCTGGCTGTTGCATGACATGGGATACAACTGGGACATTAGACAGCTATTGGAGACAGCTCTGTTGCTTCATGCCAATGAATGCTTTTGCTGCCATATATTCTTGTGAGAGCCCAGCCCGCCCCTGCCTTTCTGCAGGTTCAGGCACACTGAGAGATGATGTTAGAGTTGCAGTCTAAGGTGTGAGTATGGTTTCTCTTGCAGTTTTCGGGCCCGCAGCCAGCCCCGGGTGGGCTGACCAAGTCCAGGTAGTAAGGGGACTTGAGGAAACGGCGGTAAGAATCCTTTTCCATGAGGGTGAATATTTTTCTCTGAGCCTCATCAAAGCAGGACAGTGTAGGCTCCAGCATATTGTGGCTTGTCTTCTCCCGTGTGCATGAATCCAAGTTCACCTGTGGGCCAAATGGACAATGTAAGTAGAACCTGTCCCAGAAGTGCCTGGCACAGGAAAGGGAAAATCCAAGTTTCTCTCCGCCAAGTGTGCTTGGTGAGCTGTTGTCTGAAATGGCTGTTTGACACCCTTTGCCTCGGCAGAATCTGTGGAGCTGGATACCAATGCATCCCTGCTGCCAGAAGAACTGCTGGGGAGACTGACACACACCCCTCTGGGATGCAGCCAGTCAGGAAATTCTAACTGCATGGGAGCAGCTGGAACACTGGGAATCAGTCCTCTCGGGCTTCTCACATTTGAGTGTGCACATGGAATGGCCATGTGGTTGTAACTAAACACAGTTTCTCTCTATCCAAGTTTAACACAAAAGCAATAAAAATTACACCATTTCCTTGCTAACAAGCAGAGAAACAGAACCCTTCCTCTCTTGTGAAACTCCCAGCCTCTACATCCCAGTGCTGCTGGCTTGGTTCAGAATTGAGGGTGATACCTTTGCCCAGGAAATGTTCTGTGCACGTACCTCTTTCGTGGCCTGCACTGAGATGAATTCATCATAGATCTTTCTGGCCTTAGGGCTGAGCTTGGCTGGTGACTTGGTTTTCTTGTAGTCCTCACAACTGACCCAGAACTCGATGTTCTCCTCGCTGTACTCAGATTTGAGAAACGCGCGGAAAGCAGCCAGTCCTCCTATGGATTGTTCAGAGGAAAACCAGATCAGGTAAGAGTGTTGGTCCCTGGACGGTCATATCCACGAACCCAGAAAACAGTGATTCTGGGTTCTCCTTGCCAGAGCTGAATGAGGAGCTCCCCTGGGTCTAGCAGTGGGGACAGCTACTGCCTCCACGGCAGTCACTCGTGCATCCTGAGGGAGGCTGGAATTCACAGTCCCGTGGGGGTGTCACGTGTGGGGCCTCAGCTGCCTGCTCCCCTCACTGTGACCTTCAGTGTCTCAGCCAGGAGAACACAAGCAACTCGTGTGTTCCCATGAGGCCCCGAGGAGACAGACAACACACTCCACAAGGTCTCAGGCCATGGGAACCATGTGAAGGAAACCTCAAAGACATCAGTGAAGCCCGGAACTCCTGGGAAGACAAAGTCTCCCAGGGGCTCAGCTGCAAAGAGTATCTCCAATCTCCACTTTCTGATTCTTGTTTAACCCATCACAAACTGCGTGCCCCAGTCTTGCCCTCCCCTTACACACGGGCTGTGCCAGTTGCCTTCAAAAACGGGACAGATCAGCAGTAGGTCAAAGCCACACATGATTCTTTGGGATTGACCCTTGCCTTGGATCTGAGCAACAGGACCCTTCACCACCCCTTCCAGAGGTCTGCGTGGCCAAAGGAGATGTTGTGTGCTCCTAAGAGGCGTGAGGTAACATCCCCTGTCCCCTCCCAGGACTGCTCACAGCACGCACACTGCACGCAGCAAAAGGACCCTCTTTACTTACTCTCATGATGGATCAAGTTTTCCAAAGAGTCTGCCCATTTTCTGACTTCCTCTTGGCTAAGCCTAAAAGGAGACAAAGGGAGAAACACAGGGAAGAGTTAAGGGGAGTACAGAAGGGACAAATTTGTTTTTTTGCTCTGCAACATTAGAAAATATTTCCCCCTGATTGTTGTAAGAGCATACACTAGAGACCAAGAATGAAATGCCTGCTTGCTTTACAGATACCCCTGGGGATCCCAAATCTAATCCACAGAAATTCTGGTTGCAATTCCTATCACCAGCCACGGGCTGGAAAGGAATTTTCCTGGAAAAATTGTTGTGGAATTTATGTTTATTTTGTGAGAGGCTGCATCTCTTGCTGGAGCACAGACCTGGAATCACTCTTGCAGGTCATAGCAGTGAATTCCAAAGAGCTGATTTATCTAATATGTCAGGGGAGCAGTAGTTAGTTATGTGGAAGAGAGAGGAATGTGGGAACTAGAAATATATGGGAAGTGTGTAAACACATCCTGCACTCCTTCCCCCTGCCATACTAGAAGATCTAGGAGCCTTTGGAGTCCTCTTTGGAGAGAACACCATCACCTTGCACCGGTGATACCCTGGCAGGCTGCTCACTCTGTTTTCTGTGTCAGCACCTCTCTGCAGTTGTGTGGACCATTGCACAAATCCAGCTCCGAGGGACAATGATGCTGATTCTGCAATGTGTCCAGTCGCACTGGGTCTGGGATGGTGTTGTTCCCCTGCCCAGGAGACGGCACACGCCTTCCCACAGGCACATAGATATTGAATCACGGAAGCGTTGGCAGAAAGGGATCTGTAGTTCAACCTTCTTCGTGAAAAGGGACTGTCAACACTTGAGGACTATTGACACACTAGATGCAAACATAGGTATTCAGGAGGAACTAGGATGCAGCAGCAGAAACACTAATGGAGTCCATCTTGATGAGGCAGTAAACAACATGCTTTGCTACATGACACCATCTGCTCTTACCTCTGGCTTGAGGATATCTTCTCCTTCTTGCCCTGGGAAGAGCTGTAGTCACAGGAGTCTGACTTCTGCAGCAAGAAACCCAGACGGTGCTTCATGTCTTTGGCACTGAAAGAAACAAATCAAGAAGGAGATGAAGGTACTGCATTACACTCCCTCTGCAGCCTCCTCACTGCACAAGCTCCTTCAGCATTGCTCAGTGACACCAATGCAGGTCGTTGCCGGTGACTCCACTGCTGACTTTACACTCCTCACATAACGCACATTTCTGTTTCTAGACAAATACAACAGTGTCAAAGAAGTAATTTTTCATAATCAACGGCACCATTTTCTTGCTGAGAAGATCATCAGCCTGGAGGCAGGGCTGGCAAAGGGGCAGAAGCTGCTGTTTTCCTACTGTTTTCAGTTAAAATATTGTGATAGAAAGTCATCCCCATGCTGTGTGTGTCACTTCTTGAGCTGATTTGCCCAGCTACCAATGACTGCTTCTTATACCTTTACTAATCCTTTCCTGCAGCCCTTGCCATGTCTCCACCTCATCATTCAGCTACAGGAACAGCAGGGCCATGCCGGGCCACCTCACCAAGAGGCTGCCCATGACAGAGAGGGATGGGAGGAAGCCAAGGGCTTGGAGCAGGATTGTGGGGTGAGATCAGGGGATGAGCCAAAAGTTTCACCACGACCAGCCCACACTGACTACAGGCTACTCCCTTGCTCCACAGCAAGCTCCTCTGAGGACGCATCCTTAATTTTGTTCCGCCTTCTAGCGTGCTCAGGACACTCATCTCCTGACAGCAGCATCTAGATAAGCAGCTGGTATTGGCCTTGGCATCTCTCTGGGTTTCCTTCCAGTTTAAGAATGAGGGGTGGGTAAATCAGTCCTGCTTGCTCAGGTGTGCAAGACCTGGCCTGTCGCAGGGTGCAATGATAGTATGAGCAGGAAATTCTTCTCCTGCTCATCAGATCTAAGCCTGGAAAAAAGCAAGAGGCTGTGCCACAGGGCTGAGCTCTAGTAGCTGCTCAGCCTCCCAGCACTGCTCTCTGCTCCAGCTGTAGCACCCTGTCAGTCATCCTGGCCATATCTTATCTCACTGCTTGCTCAAATTCAGCCCTCTGGTGAGAGCAAAGGAAACTCACAGCTGCTCTAGGGCAGGGTGCATGTGGCCAGGGCCAACATTCAGGCTCTGCCCAGGCAGACATGGGGACTGTGCGCTGCCAGGATCAGGCTGACTGGCACTGTCATGCCCCTTGCCCCAGGTGAAGGAGACCACTCAGGTCTGCAGGAAGGCAGGAGCAGGAGGAAACAAGACATTGCTGCTTGCTTCGAGTCCCGCAGCATTCTGGGAGAGAGGGTGGTTTTTTTTTTTCAGGAATCCTGGACAGAGGTGCTTAAAAGATGTGAACTATTTTTCTTTGCATTTTTTTTAATTTTTTCTTTTTCCATCTCCATCCATTCCTGCAAATAGGAGTGGAGGGTGTCAATATTTTTTCCTTGTATTTTCAGCACTTGTTTTGAAATCCAATCATGAACAGGAAGCTTCCCCCCCCCTCCCCCCGCCCTCCGCGATGGGAACCAGACGGGTCTCTGTTTGCATTTTCCCAACCCATTGCACAGCTGCCGGGAAGCAGCCTCAGGAGCGCTGCTGAGGGAACGAGCGGGTGGAAAAGCAGCGCTGCACCAGAGACCTGTGCAAGTTTGCATGGGCTTGGGGAGCAGGGAGTTTTGTGCCACCCTGCTGGGGATCTCCAGGGCACACAGCACCTGAAAAGGAGTAACACCCCTCCAGGAGGGGTCGTGGCCGCCTTGGAGGCACAGAGACCCCTCACACTGGGCTGTGGGGCAGCCCACGCAGCCGAGGCTGTGCTTCGGGGTGCGGCAGGCTCTGCCACTGCAGGAATGCCTGGACGGTCCCACACACCGGGATGCAGCCAGATCCTGCACCCACGGCAGGGATGCAGCTCAGCCCGTGATGATTGTCACTGCACTGTGGGTGTAGGATGAGCCCCACACCAGCCCCACAGTGCTGTGCACCAGGGGTAGAGCCTGACCTGGCCCCTCATCATCACCGCACACTCGGGGAACTCGCGCTGACCCCACACCGGCTGGTGCCGCATCCAGATCCACAGTGCCCCGGGCTGGTTCGCATCTCTGCCTGCTGGCAGACGGGTCTCTGGTCCTGCCAGGCTGGGTTTCTGCATTTGGGATCCGTTTTGAGGGATAATCCCTAATTTCTATCCTGTCTGCCTTGCTTCCCCCTCAAAACATCAAGGAAAAAAAAAAATCAGCAGCGTGAGGATTCAAAGAAGAAAAAGGGTGCAAAGCTTGCGGCAGAAACAGCTGACAGGAATATAAAAATATGGCAATGCTAAGAGCTGCTTGTTTTGCTGATGGGAAGGATGGGTTTAGCGTTCCCGCAGCTCAGTACGAAACCTTTCTGCAATCCTGCTTCTAACAGACAAAAAACCTCAAAAGCCTCTAAGCAATCATTTGTATGTAATCTTACAAAATAATCAGAGCCAAATCTGCCTTTTCTGCTCCAGACACAAAGCGCAATACATCAGCGCATCTCCGGGCTAACAAGACCATTACCAGATGCTCAGAAATAAACAGTACCTTTTTAAGCAAGTGGCTGGCAGTGCAGCGAGTCCCTTGCACATCTTGCTCCCGGGGTCGGTTCAGTATTCCAGGAAAAACAACAAAGCAGGAGGCGGCAGAGGCTGCGCACGGGTCCTGCGCGGACTGCAGAATTCAGTCTGGTCTCTGAGCCAGCTGCGCTGCCTTGGCTCTGTTTTATAGCCTAGCCCAGACAGCCCAGCAGCACTGGGTGACCCAGTCAGGAGTCAGCACAGCAGCAGCATCCGTCCCCTTTTTGCCCACCCAAGAGGAAGACGCTGACGTATAAACCCAGACAAAGGAGTGAGTGAGATTGAAAACCTTACCAGAAATGAAGCTTGGTGTCTGGCTGCAGAGGTGGATTCTTTTAAGAGGGCTGAAAAAGCTCCAGGGACTTTCCGCTATTGCAGGGAGTTGGAATGGTGCAGATAGAAATCTAGAGATCTTCAGGGGGGCACAGATAGTAAAAGGGGTCAGAGAATCAATTCTGAGAAGCGAGATGAGCTTTGCTGGCTCCTCTGTTCATTTCCTTTCCTCTTCTATTTAAAGAAACCTGGGAAAAAAAAAAAAGGGACAAGAATTTTAAACACAAAAGGTTCCCGTAATCCCAACAATTGGAGAAAACAGAGATCTTAAGGAAAGAACAATGTAAATTCACCAGAAAACTACCCGGGCAGATGAGACTGTCCTGTTTTATCCTAGAGTCATGTGAATATATACTTTTGGTGAGGCTGAAACAAAAGCTCTGAGGGGCATATCAGTATTGGAATATAAAATCTGCGTGTCTCAGCACACAGATTTGAGGACAGCTCATGTACATGGGTGGAGAAAAGAAATTCAGGAGGTTGGCAAGACGTCTGTCTTAGATAGGGGTATTGCTGCAATACCTTACTTCTCCAGTTGCACTTGCCCCTAATCAAAAGCCAGATCTTGGGACTCAGGAATCCCTAAAGAAAGATGTGTAAGTAAAACAACAGGCATAACTGTGCTTGCCCAGAGAGAACTTTGAAGCAGTGCTGAAGGTACCTGGTGCTAAAGAATGGACTCCTGGGACACCTGGTGTGGGGGTGTTCGGTGGTGACCAAACACTGCACTGCCTGGCTCTGCTGTAGTCCTGAGAAGAAGAAAATGACTTCAGCTACACCACTTGTCCTCAGCTCTTGGATGGTACAGAAGGCAGTTGCCCCTCTGGAGAGAGAGAATTGGCTGATATTTATTGAGTTGCAGCTCAGCACAGCCTGTACCATCATTATAAAAGAGGGGAAAGCTTCAGGCAGACGGACGTGCATATGGTCTTCTGCATTTTAACTCTTGCTCCTGCTGTGAAATAAAGAAGCTTCTGATCAGCAGCAGGCTGTCTTCCCACGCTACCCACTGCTGTGTACCCTCTCCTAGAAACCTTTCAATACTTTGCCCATGACCTGCAGAAGTTGCAGGATGAGTTTTTCCCTCCTGTGTCTCTAGAGCCTATAGCCAGCAGCACACACAGCCCAAATCCCGGATGAGTACCTGCCTTGGCATACTGCATCCTCTCAGGTCATTAACTGTGCTGAAAGGCAGTGCTCTAATTAACTGTAAAACGCTTTTGTAGGAAAACCATCGTGCTGCCAAACCTGAGGACACGTGCCTGCAAATCCTGCACTGTTCCAACTAAAAACCAGTTCCAGCTCAGGGCAGTGTAAAAATTTCACTGAGTGAATCCCCTTGTCTTTTTTGTGTTAATGAGTCGACAGCACTTGGGTGGATCTGTAGGAAGCAACTGAGCACTGGCAGAGCTGGTGCCAAAGCTCTCTGATGTCTTCTGTTTGGGGATATGGGAAGCCAGAGGGCAGAATACAGCCATCAGGAAAAAAACTAATTATTTGCTAAATATTTAATTAATTTAATTTTAATCTCAAAGTTGTGCAATGTTACTGCTGGCCATGTGCAAATGCAGCGCTTTCATTCAAGCAGTTCACAAGCTCAGATGGTAGGACACAGTCCAAGTGTCTGCAAGCTCTAACCCTGCCCCTCACCCTGGCAGCCAGACCAGACCACCTGCCTCAGGAAGGTCCCAAAGGCTGCTTGCTAGGGCAGTGAGCTTCTGTGCAGAACACAAAATTTCTGCAGTTTCTCTGCAAATTGTTGTGTAAACTGATTTAAGAATGTCACACTTCTCTGTGGATTGTAAGCATGTTTGTTGAGTGGCTCTAATGACAGTCAAATGCTGGTGGTGTCAACATCAGGTCACCTTCTGCATTCCCCAACTTCTGCGTGAGCAGGCTCTAATCAGAAATTTCCAACACTGCCATCACAACAGCCAGTCCAAAGGGCTTTCCAATTAAGAGCATCCTCCCTAGACTGGGTATTCAGGCTCCTAGAAATGCTGCAGTTGAAATTTCCCTTTTTCCAGTTCATTAACCCAGGCTGGTTCACTCTGGCCCTCATGTGAGGAGTTTGGGCTTGTGTACTGTTTCTCCTCTAAGCTGTGTTTTCCAGCTGTTGCAGTTTAATATCCTCTCAGCTGCTCCAGCTGGTCCCCAATCTAAAGTACCCCCTTCCATCTCTCACCGTCATAGTCAGGCCTCTTCTCCCAGGGTACAGACTGTGCTGTGCTCAATACCAAAATCTCCTCCTCCTCCTCCCTGCCAGTTAGGGAAGCGGCAGCTCATGCCACGTTTTACGCCTGTCACGTCATCTGTGCCTTCCTTCACCTGCAGCGTGGAGAACTCAGCGAGCAGTGAGGATGGGCTGGGCGCGGGAGCTCCCTGGCTAGTCCACCCCTTGGTGTTGTGGTGCTTTGGAGGCACCCAGGGGCTCACAGAGCCAGCACAGTCATAAACGTCTGCGGTACCCACCGCGGCATCCCTTGTCCCCCACCCACTCATCCCTGCTGCATCCCACGCCCTGCCTCCCTAAGCAGCTAGAGACAAGGCTATGAATCGGAGCTTTCCCTCCCACCACCACTTTTAGGGAAGAACGTCACACACGTGTGCTCACCCCCGTACACAAGTGAGTGTGGGATGTGTCCCTCGGCTTGGCTGCAGCCAAGAGGCAGCCCGTGGGAGGAGGCAGGGAGCACGGGAACGCTGCTTCCATGGTCATTGCCCAGAGCCGAGCTATTAGAGGCTGTTGCCCTCCTGCCTCATCCCTTCCCATCTCCGAGCAGCACGCCGTGGGATGTGAGCACGCAGGGAAGATGGCTGCTCTGCGTCACTGGAAACTGAGAGGGTGTGACACGGGAGCTCTGAGGATGTGCTGCTGGGCCAGAGCCTCTCTTGTCACAGCTACCTTCTGCAGTCCACCTTGCAGAGGCTCAGTGACCCACTCTTCCCCCTCTTCACGTCTTACAAAGCCAGCCAGGCACCTTGGGATCAGGCTGGCAAATTCCCCGGGTGCACAGAGGGACACTGGGCAAGGCACTGCCCATCTTTCCCTCAGGCATTCCCATTCCAATACATGTCTGGCTGACAGCATTGCTGTGGAACTGGAGCAGCTCCCACTCAGCTGAGAAGCACCAGCCTGGGTGGCACTAGCCCCCAAGGCCCCAGGCTGCAGCCCTGCACGATCACCTGGTGTGGTGACATTTCTGCCCACCTGAGTGGCCCTGGTGCAGAGCCCTGCTGTGGGTAGTGGGCCTGGAACTATGCTGAACTCCCTGATTTGCTTCCCCTGTAGTCCAGCCCCAAGGACTCTGCACAAAATGCCTTCCACTGCAACTGTCCAACATTGATTTCTCTCCAGTACACCTGTTAGTGGGTAAGATTTCCTTCCAGTACCAAGGGTTGCATCTTACTCATGTAGATGTGTGGTTTGAGTGAACTAGAGCTAAGGAGCTGGGAGCAGAGAGTCCTGGAAGGACTATTTGGGTTTAAATTTGGGTGAATGAACTCAGCACGTGCCTGTGCCTGACACTGCATGCAGCCATGTTTCCTGTCCCAGGGCACTGACTGTGGCCTGACCCCTCTAAAAGAGACGTGGAGAGGCCACACTTTCCCCATAGGGTCCCCCCAGCCAGCCCTGGGATTCCCAGAAACTCTGTTCCACATTATGCTCTGCGGAAATTGTCCTTTCACATGTCTCTGCAATGCACCACCTGACTTCATGCATGACCACAGACATGGCCCTCGCAAACAGCCCCCAGAGGCAGCCTTTGAGGAGAGAGCATCTCTTCCCAAATTAGCCCCGGGAGAGGGATGACGCACCATTCTGCAACATGGTTAATTTGCTGCTCACACGGAAACCTTCCTGAGTGGATGTATCTCCAGGCTGACCCAGTCAACCTCCTGCTTCTCTTGCACAAGGCAAAGATGAACTTTCAAAGGCAAAGCAGCTTTGTTTTGCTGTCATAGTTTTTTGCTGAGCCCGCTCCTCATCTGAAATGATGCTTTGTAAACATTAGTACGTTTGTTCAGCACATTCCTTAGCTCCAACTTCACACAGTCCATACAACCAAACATACAATCCATACAATTCTCCCATGCTCTCAGGTGTTTCCTACTTATATGGGCACCTACAATATCAGTGAACTTCTGTAATTTCTAAGGGCTTGGAATTTTCTAATCATTTGAAGGGGGTGGTGGGAGTTGTTGGGTTTTTCTTTGCTTCGACCCTCAGTTTTTGGGTTGCTTACTTCTTCTGAAGAAAATATTTCATCCTGTTCAAAGGAAGAATTTTGTTCAGCCCAAATGGATGGCGTTTTTTCCCTCTCTTGGTTTGGGTTTGCTAATGAAATAAGTGTGTTTGGGTGGGGTTTTTTGTCTGGCTATTGTTGTTTATGGGCATCAGACCACAGAAAAAGCTATGATTTGAGTAACTGGCCTTCCAATTTCCCAAATCTCTCTCATCATCCATCTTGATTAACAGCCCCTTAAACATTTCCTGCTAATCACTAAGACAGTTTTAAATAACACTGGACTACAAGCCAAATCAGCATATGGCTGTTCACTGATGCTTTCTAAACACTAAAACCACTTTGAAATGTCTCATTTAGCCACTTTTAGTCCATTTAATATGGACTTTATGATATTTGAAGCCAAATATTGATAGCAAGTCATATTCACTTATGCATCTATTTCACCACTGTAACTCCCTCATAAAAAAACTATTAAGCTCGTTAGAAAAGGTCTATTTTTTCCATTCAATCACGTCAGCTGGTATCAATTACATCACCACCTTTTTCAAACGAGCCTGCTATCATCCATACTAATAGTGGTCCTGCAGTGATAAACAGGTTACCAGCTCCGTGACTGTACAGCTCACCTGCTCTTAGAGAATCACAGAATCATTAACCTTTGACCCAACACCATGATGCCAAGTAAAACACAGCACTAAGTCCAGGCATTTCTAGAACACCTCCAGGGATGGCGACTCCACCACTTCCTTGGTTAGCTCGTTCCAGTGCTTAACCACCCTTTCAGTGGAGAAACCCAATCTCTTCATCCAGGTACTTGATAAAGATTTTAAACAGAACTGTGCCTGGGGGTGCCAGGCAGGTGTCCTTGTCCTGCCCGTGTGCTGCCAGCCCCTCCTCAGCCCACGCACCCTGGCTGAAGCACAGTGCCCGACAGCTGGGTGCTGCTCCCACTGAGCAAAGGTGGCTCTAGTGACACACACACCACTGGCTGCTCGCAGTGAACAGCTCCATCCTTGCCAGCAACCAGGCCAAAGTATTTTCACTCCACATTTTGTTCTGATATAGTGTAACATGAATGTAGCTGCTGTTGGTTTAAATACACAATTCTGTGTTCCTTCGTGTTCTTTGCAAGTGGTTTGTACAAGCTATTTGAAGCTCACAGGGAGGCTCCCTATCGAGCCAGGAGCTGTGATGTGCTCAGACTGACCCCGTGGGCCCATCACCATGAGAATTTACAGTCACTGGTTTGTGCATACATCTCACTCGTGGGCCAATTGCTTCACCTGAAGGTGCCCTAAGGTACAGAGAAGGAGGAGGAGGCACAAAGAGAGGCAGGAAGAGGATTGATGTGCCAGAAATTAAGAAGTCTTTATGTACAGTGTGCAACAAAACCACTCCTCATGCCTTGAGCACCTTAGCAACCCAGCTGTGCAGTGACTTCTGTTCTACAGCCTTAAAAAACCCAACCTTTTAATGTGATTGAGCCATCTTCTGCCTAGACAATTACTGGAGGAGTGAAGTTACAAGCTGCAAGGCTAAATCTTTCATCACTGCAGATCTAGTGGGATCTACTGTCTTAACCTCAGAGGGACCTTTCTTGCTCCCTTCCCTCTTATCTTTCTAGTGGCAGCTGGGCAGAATTAAAACTGCCAGACCGCAAGGGCCCATGCCAGGGAACAAAGGGTAGAGCTTTATTGACTAGCGGGAATCCCACGGGGGCATTTTGTCAGTGAGGTCATGGCTCAGCATCCTAAGCACATTGCTTACTGCTCTGGTCACGGTTTAGTTGTTGAATTCTCCAAGTCCGCTTACCAAAAAGCAGCTTGGAAGCAGCAAGAATCTGTCAATGCCTGTCTCAAGGGTACGCCTGTAATTTAAAAAGTGATGTCTGACACATCTGTGAATGGGGTGGCAAGCATCATGATTGCAGGCTAAAGAAACACAAAAGCAAGGACAAGCAGCTGCAGCAGAGAAACAGCATCTTCTCAAAAGCACTTCGATGCCGGCATGCTGCATACAGTGGGTAACTTGGAATAGAAGTAAATGCTCTTCATGTAGCCCCAGCCTGAGGGGGAGTTCGAAAAGGTGCCAGATATTCAACTGATCAGTCAGCACTCATCTGCATATAGTTTAACACTCACTAAAAGGCAGCAGTAAGAAGAAACACTGGCAACAGTTGATCTCAGCCTGAAGTTTCTTGACGTGTGTCTTGGAGGTTGATTGGACAAATGAAATTGCAAACGGCAAATATCCAATGTCGCAAAAATGTGGAATTGCTGCACCGCACCGGCAACAAGTGACTTGCTGCAGAGGCTGGTTGCATGGGCATGCATACAGCACATAACAGACATACAGAGACCATTGGAAAACAGTCACTGCTTGCTGAGCTCTGTTTTTTCAGGACCTCTTGCCATTTAAAATTATGTTGCAGCAGTACTGAAAATCCAAGCAGACCTGAGCTTCATTTTGCCACATAGGAAGAATTAAAAAAAAAAAAAAAAAGTGAGAGAAAGAGCTGAGAGCAAAATCTATGGCACATGGCCCTGCAGCTGATGCTCCCAGCACCACGCTGAGAGTGACAACATTTAATGCCTTACCATTTAGAAATTTCTGCTTTTCCCAAAAAAAGAAATAAATGCTTCATGTTGTTACATTTTATCCCTCTGAACTTCTCAGCAGGACGCAAGTGGCTGAGATCTTACTGTCTCTTCTGAAACCGTGTTTGCCAGTCTCTCTGGTACTCCAGATGCAGGCTGGATGCTAAAGACTGCAATTACTGGCTCAGCAGGTGAGCCTCCTGCAAGCTGCTATCCCAAGGCACATTCACGCTTTAGTGTTTCAGCTGGAAATAAGTTTTAACACAAAAGAAAAAAATATGGGTTTCTGCACCTGTTTTGAATCAAGCCTCCAGTATCCATAACTGGCTCATCTAACACAGGATAACTTGGATCACACAAGAATCCAACCAACACCACTGAAGCAATCCTAAACTGTCACCCACATAGTACTTGTGCTCTCAAGGATATAATGCAAAATATCAAAAGAGATGCTGCTTTGGATAATCTTAGAGATGGAGCCACAGCAGTACATTATGGACCTGGGCTTTCTCAGATCAAGTATGTTCAGCTCCAGGGCACTGTTTCTGATCACTGGAGAGACAGGCCTGCTCTAAAGACATGCATGACATTGAAAGGAGTTACACTGTTCAGCATGATCATGGTATAAATTGACTGGCATCATGTACAAAGCATTTTATATATCATAAATGCAGAGCGTTTATCTTATTTGCACATCATAGGAATTTGCAATTTTTGACCAATTTTTGTGAAATAATGCTGCAGTCCCAGTCAGCCCAGCTAAACCTCACCTGCCAAACCCTCACATGAGATTGCCACTCAGCCTAATTTCATGGGCTTGTCCCACCTGGAAAGGATTCCCGGACACAGACCCTGGGTTGTTACACAGAGCACTAGATGCCCATAAAAATATGCCCAATATCCCATCAGCCAGCAAATCCTCCCTGGGCATTGCATGTTCTCTCCCTCTGTCACTGAGGCAGCCTCACACCACGACCACGCTGCACTGTGCATTCCCCTCTGCTCCGTGAGACACTTCCTACCCCTTTGCTGCCAGCGGTCCCCCCCATCTGTATTCCCTTGTCCTGTGAACAGCAGCATCTTGTGGTGCCTCTGAAGGGAATTCCAGGCTGAGAAATAGGATGGAGCTACACTGGCCAGTAATGGAAAGGGCAGGGGTCATGAGAGCTGGGAAGCAGAAGAATGGCCAGTGATGTACAGAGGGGGCAGGAAGCTACGTGAGGAGAGGCCTCGGAGATGAGCCGTGGGAAGGAGGGCATGTCCCACAGCATCTGGACAAGACAATCCTTGGGAACGCTGTCCAGCAGCCAAGGGTCTCCAGGGACACTCAGCTGCCTCTGGAGGGAGCACGTGCATGTGCTGAGTGGCCTTGCTGACCTGCAAGGGAGGTCGGTGAGCTCAAAGCAGTGCCTCAGTGCTTTGGGGCAGTGTGGTAGGATCTCTAGGGGAGCTGTGCCAGACACAGGCCTCCAGCATGATCCTTCTGCTCAGCAACATCCTAACTGTTATCTTGTGCTTGAGATGCATCATGGAGAATCACTTATGTTCTGAGTAAGAGCAGCTAAAAATAGTGCTAATATAACAAGGATGAGAGATGAATTTATAAAGTGGAGCAAGAAAGCCCAGAAGCCCCTCACTGTCATTATACACTCCCACAGCTTTCAGACATGCTTTCAACAGCAAATGCTCTTGCTATTTCTTAGGCAAAAAAGCAAATTGCCTATGACAGTCGCAGATGCCTGGAAGGCTTCGTATTGGAGAGATTTCTTTTTGCCCCTTCTTCCTTCAACATACCTTACTGCTGTTCACCTCGTAACCCTGCTTCCTCCAACCAAAATGTGGGGGGCTTACCTGTCGGCAGGTGTGCAGAGCATCTGGTAAACCATGACATGAAACCTTTCTCTGGGAGAGAACAGACTGGTTTTCTTTAGTTTTCTAAGTCAGCATCAATGAGTCATTTCTCCCTTATCAGAGACAGACATGGACAAAAACACGTACGGCTTTCTGCAGGCTCACCCTCAGGGTACTGCAATTTCTGCCATGTGCAGAGGGTCTGTCCCTTCTCACGTGGCCTAGTGCATCTGCAGCTCAATCCCTGAATAAGCACAATGGACTTGTAAAATTTTTAAGCACTTGTTGATGAGTGAGAAGCAGAAGGTTCAAAAGGGGAAACACCCAAGATCTCAGGCTACCACACCTGGATCCCTGGTGCTCCCATTCCTTCAGATGGTGCAACAGGTACTCTTGGTTGCATGAGGACACACACATGTACACACAGAAAGAAAGCCAGTTGCACCTCAACGCACTATTGCCTAAACACTTCTTGCAAGCTGCAGGAGCTCTGAGTTTAAGCCTTATCCTAAGAAAAAAAGCCATTTTCCCCCTCGGAGTTCAGCCCTTTGAATAGGAAGGCCAGGGCGAACCCCTGCCCTCCCTGGTGCTGTCTCTCACCTGTCTCACACACATGCTGCTCTAACCACGCTCTGCACAGCACGCAGCCCCGCACAGACCCTGAGCAATCCCTGCCCTGCTGTGAGTATAATGCAGAGGAAGTGGCTCATTTAAAGTCTCCAAAATATTCCGGAGGCTTCTGGGGGTGCTTACTTCTCCTGTTCTAATAGACAAGGGCTCCAGGGAAGCTACCTGGCAATCTGAGCTGTATTTAGAGTGACAGGCAGCTGATGCAAAACAGGCTCCAAGAGGCAGTTTGTGAAAGATAAGTTGGATAGAGAGAGGCCTGGCTCATCCTTCCCATAGCCACAATAAAGCGTTTGATGTGTCCCTTCTCTGCACTCGGTCACGTTCCTGCTGCCTCTGTGTTTCATATTATGCAACCGATTGACTTTGAAAGATATGAGAACAAAGTGTGTCCGTGCCCTGCTCCCCGATGCGCGGTGTGTTAGACTGGAGCAGAAACCAAAACACACCCTGAGGCCTCCTTTCTCTGCTAATCTCTTGTGCTCAGATCTTTGTTATGCTGGGGGACTCTGTGCTACCGTGATCTGAAGGCACCATCTTGAGCATGCTTCCATTGGTCTTCAGAGCTGTTCTGCTGCACCTTCCCAGTAAGGACTGGGATGCTTTCTGTATCAAGCAAAAAAATGTGTTCACACAGGACTTTTCTCTCTGAGGGTTAATGAGCAACTCTTGAAGCAGACTCTAAACAACGAGATGTGAAGGAAGTAAGCCAGGAGGCACGGAGGCCAGATGCCTTGTTACCTGTATCCCGATCACAAAAGGTTAAAAAGTCATGGAGAAAGGAGTGGGGCAGTGCCCCGACCCCTGAAAGCATGGCTCAGGGTGTTTCTAATGAAAGCTCAGACTGCTCCTGCTCCTAGAGCAGGAGCCAGTGTATTCCAGTTTAGCACCTTCGGGCCAGTGCCACATTCCCAGGGCTGATCCGCCAAAAGGACTTTGCACCATGATGGTCACACTAGGAGGGAACAGGCACTGTCAACAGACAACACCCACATTGTGTGCTTTCACAGCCAAGGTACATCAATGTGACAGTGCTGAGCTTCCCAGAGTTACTCCACCACAAGAAATCTGGTGCTTACAGGAGTGAGTTTGTTTCTGTTTTTCTCCACTTCCCTGCATCCAGCTGTGGATTGCCTTTACTTATGGCTCCTGGATAACAGAGGTTGAATCCCACTGTGACTTTTAAATTCTCTAATATATGCGCACTTGGTTTAAAACCCATCAAGTCCAGTACAGGAGGCAGGTTGGACTCTGTCAGCAGCAGAGACCACAGCAGGCTCAAATTTTAAAGAAATTATCTCTGAAACCCTGCTCGACTTTGTTCTGTACGAGTCACACAAGGTAATGCGCAGCAGAGGCTGGAAAGGGAACAGGGACAGCTCTAAAAGCAGAAGGATTTTTTTCTCACTCTTCAGTTTCCCCCGCAGATATTGCCTGGAGTTGTTCACGAGAGAGAAGGGGGAAGATATCAGCCCTCAGCCCTAGACTAACAGAGTCTTACAGCAAATCCTTGGGTCTAACAGTATCTGCTTGGTATTACAACAAAACAGACCCTGAACCCCAAAATGACCCACAGTGCACGCTCAGGTGTTGTTATATGGGGACATGGAAATTATTCACAGCCAAGACTCCATCAAATTTTTATCCAAACTATTTTGTGTTCTACAGCTGCTAATGTATTTTCAGTTAACCTGTTTCAGTACTGATGCAGAAACATGACTGTCTCAACTAACCTCCACCGATGAACTAACTGGCCTGATTATTCAGGGTTCACACTTCAGTGAAGGAAATACTTTGTTTAGCAGCAAATACATCAGATCAAAACCTCCAAGGTTTTGGGGCTTGGGTGGAGACACCCTCTCCCTTCCTAGTCAGTCCAGAATCCCCAGATATCCAGCCACGGAAGAGCAGTGCTGATCTAGTGTGTACAGGGCTCAGAAGCAGTGTAAGTAGAGGTTGGTAAGGAGGAAAAGAGTTAGAACATGAGCAGTCCTGCACAGGGAGTGAAGGGAGGGAGAGCAGTGTACTGTGCACACCGACGGGCTGCTGACGGTCAGTGCAGAACGAATGGATGACACACAGAAGCTTTCCATCAACTACATGGCTAACAAGACAAAGTTTTTTCCCCAGGAGGTAAAAGGCCACCAACCTGGGACTGTGAAGCCAAAAGCACTCAGAAAGCCAGCTGTACCAGCTTTAAGCTGTACACAGTACCCTTCTTGCCATCAACAACACAAGCTAAACTTGTCAGATCTGAGAATTATCTGCTTCCCCTAGTTGGGACACGTTTGTTTCCCTGGTGGCCTGTCAGAAAAAGCAGTGGTGTGTGAACTGCTGCAATCTCAATGCCATTTTCTGGGCAGGACATGGAGTCTTGTGATGACTTGTTTCTGCTGTGACCTGACCAGAGCACAGGTCTTTTGGTCATGCCATAAACACATTCTTCAGTTTTACAGTCAGGAATGGCATCCTAGAAACCCAGTTCTGGGAGCAGTGCTCTGCATTACCAGTACAGGTCATTCTTTTAATCCTCATTCTGTTGTTTTTCCCCCACTGTTTACATACACTACAGTTCAGGCTTCACTTCAGCCTTAATATTTCTGTTAGAAATTTCTTACATGCATATGTGGGATAATCATTATGCTCTGCCTCATTCAGACTTGCAGTAGGAGGTTGGAAGATGGGTCCCAAGTTGGTTGCAGACCAACTGGAAAGAGTCCAGATTACAGACCTATAAGGTAAGATGGAAGAACGGGAGTTGGTTCAATCTAGAAGTGGGCAGACCAAAAGGACACAGGGTAATGATACATGAAGTACCTAAATGTCACATCCATAAAAGGCTGCAGTTACAGAGAGGAAGATGATAAACTGTTATTGTGTCCATGCTGGTTAAGGACAAGAAATGTTTGTCCTCAATTACAGAAAGTAAGTATTAGATTAAACAGCAGGCAGGATTTATCCAGCTATAAGATCATGAAGTACTAGATTGGATCACCTGGGGAAGGGCTTATATCGCCACTTTTTAAAGTTCATTTGCCTCTGCCTTGGACCTTGGTGAGGCTCTAGATGGCCCCTCTCCATTCCCTCAGAGAAGGCTTATTGAGAAGATGGTAAAACAGGAGTTTAAAGTTCAGCTTCAATATCCACACGTGGGGTTTGTGGTTCAATTTTGGGTGCACAGCATGTCCTGCTCCTAGCAATCCCACCTGGCTGCCTCAGAGGCAAACAGAACTCTTGCTGAGTAGCAGGGACCCTGTGGTTCTGTACAAACTGCCCTTTGCAATCCTGACCTTCCCACTCTTACCAGCCTTTGTTGCCCTTTGATCCCTGTGTAAGCCAAGCTGGGTTGTATCATCAAATTGATTCTTTTTTTTTTTTTT
>VXAY01000258.1:835565-847716 GCA_013399855.1 Oxyruncus cristatus | reverse complement strand
TTTTTTTTTTTTTTTTTAGCCAAATGGATTCCCACCTACTCTGCAAACCTGGAGAAAGGGAAGTTGGTTTTCTGGCTGGACACAGCAGTTCACAGTGACCAGTCCCAGGGGAAGAGATTATATCAGTGTTTTAGAGTTTCCAATTAATTATGTTTACAGAAATATACATAGCATTAGAGTGCCTTGAGCTTTGGCCAAGTTTCTAAAAGTAAATAAAGACAATTTTGGCCTAATGTTAGAAAACTGACCCTTGGATTACTTCTGAGCTCACTTCTTCCAACAACCAGAATAAACCCTGACGATTATGATGTGAAATAAGGAACACTGGACTCATACCTTATTATTTCAGCACAGAAATGTGTTTGACTGCTACAATGAGAAGGCATCTCTCCTCCAGATGACAGGCCACAAGACAGAAGAACATCTCCTTCCTCCCAGGGCTTGTCTGGTGCCCCCTGTGCAGCTCAGCAGACTTCCAGTCACCTTCTCAGGAGAACATGGTGCAAAACAGTCAGGAGGAGGCAGCCGAAGTGGAGATACTCCATAAAGGGGGACAAGGCAGGAGCTGAGGATGACCCCAGCATAAGCTGTGTCCTCACTGAGGGCACCATCCCACAGCACCTGAGCATGGCAGGCTGCACAGGGATGAACTGGTGGTCCATCCACAGCCCTGGGTTAGATCAGGGCAGGGGACATTTAGGGAGGCCTATCAGGAGCTCTAATAGATAGGGTTAGACAGACCAACCAACAACATAGCTCAAGGCCTGAGTTGTAATAGAGTCCTGGCCCATGAGCAAAGGGTGTGGGTGGGGGCCCAGGTGAGGCTGGTTGGGGCAACTAAGGCCAGTTAGTGCCATCAGGGCTCTAATACCACATCTGCACTCCAAGCCTGCTCCTCTGAGCTCCCCAGGAGGAGCTGTGCAGCACTGCTCATCCCAGAGGCAATGACAACCATCTGGTGTTGCTGCTGGTCTCCTCTGTGATCCTTTCCAGCCCTGTCCCTCTGCTGCCTCACTTTCTGCCTGGCCACGTGGTGCCAGCCGGGGTCCTGCTGACTCCTCCCGTGCTTTACAAGCACATCGTGCAAATTGCTCACAGCAATCCTAACACAGCCATTAGAGGGGCCCAGTAGAGCCTTATTAGCCAGCAACTCTCTCCTCAGTCCCTAATGATTGCAACCACAGGGCCATTTGTCATGCTACATCTTCTTTCCCAGTGAGTAAAAGTCAATTAGTGCTTTCAACTTTGCTCTGAAACAGCCCTGTCTCCCTCTTGCTTCTTTATGCTACCAGGAAGCCATCTCCAACAATGACTTGTTCAGATGTCGAGTGCTGTGTTGCAGAGAATTACAAGCTCTCTAAACTTCCCTCTCTGTGTACCAAACACCTTACACCAAAGCCATGTTTGGCAGCCAGCAATTCCAAGACGAATTAGGTTTTGAACCTGTCATATGGCTGCTTTTTAAATTTTACTTTTATCATGGTCAAGAAAATAAACATGATTTTGGCTTCCAAAAGACCTCCTTTCCTGTCTTAAACACCGAAATGTTCAACAATCCTTCTCGTTTTCTGAATCCAGCTTTAGTAAGGGGATAAACTCTTGAGAAAACAAATTTTCCAAAAGGTCTGCACAGCCCAAGCATGTGCAGTGACCACAGAGGTGCTGTGGCCATTGGTGAGTTCTGGTGGCCTGCTGTCCCCCCGGGGACCTGGCCAGTACCAGGTGCTGTCACACAGCCCAGGCTCCCTGTGAAGTGACAGCCACGTCCAGTGGGGCTTGAAACAATTTGCACTCAGAAGCAAATCAGCTCCAAGCACAAGCTGCTCAGATCCAAGGTGAATGTCTCCTGCATTTGTCAGTGTTAGGATGTAATCAGGCATTAAAACTTGACTAGTGCATAATAATTGTATTAGAGCTGCAAGGATTTAAAAGTTAAAAGAGAATAATGTTTCTAAAATGAAAAATCCAAACCCAGTGCTTTATATCACAGTGATATTTTAATTTGAATGAATAGCCATTAATCAGAGCTAATTGAAATTAAATAAGATTTTTTTATTAAATTATTTAATTGCCTGGCCATTTTTAATTAAAGAATGAGATTCAATTATTAAATAAAATCAGATGTGTTTAGTTTCACTCCTAGTCTGCAATGAATCTACACACTTGCTTAAATTTCATAGAATAGTTTGGGTTGGCAGGGACATTAAAAGACCATCTAGTTCAAATCCCCCTGCCAAGGGGACACCTTCAACTAGAGCAGGTTGCTCAAAATCCCATCCGACCTGGCCTTAAATGTCTCCAGGGATGGTGCATCCACCACCTCTCTGGGCAATCCATAGCCTGAGAGAAAAGGACAACACACTTTTCATGTGTACACAGTAGGTGTCACCTAGCAATGGCTGTCAATCATCTGCTGATAATGGCTTCTATTTCTCAGCAAGGATCTCAGAGAACAGGCAACTTTTCTGCTGCCAGTATAACAGATATTTTGTTTGGATGTTGCCTCTACGCTTGCTCCCAAAAGAAAAAAAAAAATCCCACCTTTCCTTAAGGCTTCCATAACAAGCTGCTGGGCAGAGATGCCCAGCCTCCAGTTAGACAGTGGGGGTAGACGTGGTTCCTATCACACCTCTGCCTCAACCACAGCCAGAAGTGCCAGGCCTGGGAGGTCCCTCTCACAAGTAGCAGATTCACAGCAGGTGAATGGCATCCCTGAGCTCTGTGATTGAAATCTCCCACCCCACAGTGGCATCAGCGTCCTCCCTCCCATGCACAGACCTGCTGATGTAACAAGTCCTTCCATTTGTAGGTGTTCCCTCCTGGGCAGTTTGTACTGTATCTCCTGCCTCAAAGAAGCCGCACAATCATTCCTGGTCTGTGGCTCATCGCCAAGCAGAGATGTGGGCTGACCTTTGATTTCCCGGCATCCTTTTGCTGGTACCTCATGGGGTAAGCTCCATGCAATGCCAGACTCCTAGTGCCCTGGTGAGTGGGCTCTCCAGCATCCTCATCTCCTGATTGTAGGGGGCTTGCCTTGGGAAACAACACAGGGGTCACAAATCAAAGTTCTGAGTCAGTTTTGGGGAGAACAGCCGCTGTTTAGATGCGACTGAACACGTGCATAGTGAAGTGTTTGTGAGGGTTTTGCTCATCACTGATTCAGCCTTGGAAGCAGCTGGCAAAAGTCACCCAGCCTGGCTTCAGGCCCAGCTCACACAATTAGGAAAGTATTAGCTGAACTTAATAGGAAAATCAACATTAAGCAGATAGGAGCTGGTGCAGTTGTTAAAGACTATGTAGTGTTTTTCCCTGGCAGAAGCCCAGGCTAATGGAGGGCTTCCAGCACCCAGAGCAGCCTCCAAATGAAGGCTTAATTGGCTTCTGAAGCCACTCATATAATTACAAACACTTTTAATGAAGCATGAAAAATACAACAGCCCGAGACTGTGATACGGAGGGAAGAAATGATCTCATCCGTCTCAGAAAATAAACCAAAGCTGCTTTACCTTCTTCCTTACATTAAACCTTCTTCCCAGCTCCTGCCTGGCCTGCAGACTCCTGCCAGATGTTAGTGCCCAGGGCAGTGCTAAAATCAAGAGGAAATCTAGCTTCTAAGACAAGGCAAAACTTCTGCCTTCCCCTGGCTGTGGGGGACACCTCTCCAGCCTCCCCACCTTGAGTGCAGGTTGGACAGTGGGTGGACACTGGAATGGACTTCGACTGCCCACTGCTGGTGTGCACAGCACAGCCCTGCCTGCAGCAACACAGCTGCAAACCATTGATCATTTGATTCTGCTTTAACTTCAGCTAAATGACGCTCCACCATTTCTATTCAACAGCTGCTCCCTGCAACATAAGAGTCTGCCAATGACACCTGCAGCCCCTGGAAAGTGTGACCCAGAGCAAACAGGGGAAGAGTCCAAGGCACAACTCCTCAGTTGCAACACTGGATTGAGTGAAAGATCAATGGACTTCGTGCTGCTCGTTGCTCTACAATTTTCTGGTTCACTGGGGATGATTTGTTGGCTCCTTTGTTTTGGGGGAGACTCTCAAGCCCTTTGGTGAGTTCAGACTCACAGAGTAACTAAGGCTGGAAGAGAGCCAGAACCCATCCGACCCAACACTCGCACAAAGCGAGGAGAGATACGACATCCTGTATCCTCTCTATGGATCAGGTGGCATCTGGTCCCACCAAAAGGAAACCTCAACCAGGAATGTTAGGGAGGACCTAGAGGTAGTTTAAGTTCAATCAATAGGGTTTCCTCCCTGCATATACCAGCAGAACAGCTGTACCAGCACCACACCCAGCCCTGTCCAATTAGCCACGCCATCACCCCGGCTAATTAGCCTACTCAGAGCTTTGCAAGGCCACAGCAACATTGCTCATTCTTTCAGTATCACTTCAGATCACACTGGACCACTTCTTCGCTGTTTGTCCCTAAGACTGGGGTCAGGAGCTGTGCACATCCATCACCCATATCTCTGTCCCCAGGCTCACAGCTGTTGGTGCAGGGAGGGAAAAAAATCAGGAGGAAAATTCCAATGCCTCCTAAAGAAGGGGAAGGCATGGCATAAGGACTTAGCACCACTGCCAGAAGGACAGCAAGGAGGCAACAGTCAGCTGGGTGCCTGATGTGAGCATCTCTTTCCTTCGGGCTGGTTTTCACCACACACTGCACACACCTTGGCCTCTGCTCTTGGACACTGCAATCCCTCCATCTGGGGAGCTCTGGTCCTCATTTCTCATGTGCCAATATATACCTCACACGGTGTCCATGTAAAGCTACTGAGTCACTCTCACTGGGGATGAGAGATAAGAGATTTTCATTCTCTTCAAGAAACTAACTTTGTCTGGACTCAGTCAGCCTCCTGTTATCGCTGTGGCATTCAGCTGCAATTACACACTGAGAGCTGAACCGCTCACTGGACCAACATTTTTTTCATATGACTAAGGTTGTTTGCCAACAACTTCTGCCCAAGAGTTTGATCCCTGCAGAGGCCAGACTGTGCCAAGAAATACCATAGGACAGTCTTACATCTAGTGTTCGTGATCTTAGGGTGCACCAGCTGGTCTGCTGGAGCAGGCAGTATTCAAGCAAAGGGAGAGCATCCTCCCCCACCCAGGAGGACGGTGATTAACAACTACAGTTTCCCTGGCACAATATGGACACAGTCAGCCCCAAAGCAATTACTTTTTTCTTGCTTGCACTGGGTTTTGTATAATTTAACAGCTAAAATGCTAAAATTTGATCCAATCACACTTGGCTAGAGAAAGACCTGACGTGAGCATAACTGCCCCCAAGTGATGATAATCAGAAAGTGGAGATACAGAAGGCACCTGAAAAGGAGCACGTTTTGCAGGAGCCTAAATGAGTCTTCAGAGGGGCTCACTGGTGCACAAGAGGCTTTCCCTCACATGTCCTAGGCACAAGCCTGGGATTTATCTTTGTAGTGTCTGCTCTGGCTCTGCCCCAAGGGCTTGCTGGGGTTCCCTATTTTCAGCTCTGCTCAGATAACCATCACACCAGCTAAATGAATACAGCATGGCAAGCACAGAGGCAAAGCTGTGTCAAATGATTCTTCAGAAGACAGAAAAGGACCCCAAGCTCACAGTCCACCCGTTTTTTTTACAACTGAGATTACACAGGTTCCTGCATGTGCTCAGTCACAAGATAATGACTCCAGGTGCAAACATCAAGAGCAGTTGTGTCTCTTGCCACGTCTGCACAGCCCCACCACAGAAGTAGCAGAAACAAAAATATATATTGGGCCTGTGTCCTCAACACAAGCAGAGATTTCTTATTAATGGGGCTGTCATTGGAAGCAGGTGATGAGGAAATGGATGCATGATCACCCAGCTGTAGGTACTGGAGATCCATCAGAAGCAACAATTCACCAGCTGAGCAGGTGGTAAGAGCATCCTGGTCATTCTCAGCAGGGACAGAAGGGTTCTCTGATACAGATGATCTGTAAACTGAGGGCCGATGGTCTGAGTTTGCAGAGTTAAGAGGGCCAACCCTTTTGCCCCCCAGGCAGCTGACGAGGAAGTTCACATGGTGGCACCTGTCTGGGGTGAGTTGGCGTGAGCCAGATAGCAAAACTGCAGGTACAAGAGAGGTCTGGCTCACCGGTGTGTGCTCCCATGGCTCACAGCGTGGATCACAGGGAACAGGGGCTGTAATCTTGAACCTCAAGCAGGGGCAAGAGCCAACACAGGGTCTGGCCCCCATGTGGAACACTCGACCCTCCAACCAAGCGATTCAGGGGTGACCTCATCACTCTGTACAACCACCTGAAAGGAAGTTGTAGCCAGGTGGGAGTCAGCCTCTTCTCCCAGGCTACAAGCAACAGGATGAGAGGACACAGTCCTAAGCTGGGTCAGGGGAGGTTCAGGTTGGACATTAGAAAGAGTTTTCTTCACAGAAAGGGTAATTCAGCATTCAAAGGGACTGCCCAGGGAGGTGGTGGAGTCACAAGCCCTGGAGGCATTTAAGGAAAGACTGGATGTGGCCCTTAGTGCCATGGTCTAGTTGTCATGCTGGTGTTCAGTCATAGGTTGGACTCGATGACCTCAGAGGTCTTTTCCAACCCAATGGATTCTGTGAGTCAGCAGGGGTCTGTTGGGGGTATGTGATGGGTACCCCTGGCCCCAGCGTGGCCTGGCTGTGCTCAGCTCTCCTTAGCTGCCCTTTCTACCAGCTGCAGGTCCAGCCCTGCTCACAGGGAGCTCTAAACTTTGGGGGAAACCCTGACAGTGCAAGCTGTGGCTAAATCCCCTCCAGAGAAGAAGCAGTGTGTGATAATGAAATGGGGCAGGAGGGCTGGAAGGAGCCCTGCCCGGGAGGACACAGGGAGCTGCAGTCCTGTGTGCTCTATGGCCACGCCTCAGCCTGTGGCCTGTGCTGGAAACCAAACACTTCAAAAATACCCCAAGCAACTGACTCCTTTCATCAGGGAAGCAAAACATCAGACTATTGCACTGATTCTTCTTAAGTCTTTCAAAATGGTTGCTCTGCATGTTGCTGCTGGAACCAACGCCCCCTCACCAGAGTGAGGTGGAGATGGGAGGGAGGGAGAATGGAAGGTACCAGCAGCAGAGGGATGAGCCCAGCTCTTTTAGATTTGACTGGGGAAAACTTGGGATGTTGATTCCCAAGCAGAGCCATCCATGTCCTCTTTTTCTGACGGAGAAAGGACATGTCAGAACTTTTCCAACAGAGGGAGCACCGGGACTGTCGTGGCCACTGTCAGCCATCACCTGAGGTGCCCTATTCTGGTACTGAATGGGTGCCCATACATCCATCCTCTGGGGAATACGTATCTACACTGTCAGGATTGGGGTGTAATTTGGTAATTGGAAAGCAAAGAGAAAAAACTTGGAGACCATTCTGGGGTTAGAAAAAACCCCAAAATCTTACCTAGACTCCTTGAATTTGAAAGGCGTTTGGGAATCAAGCAAAGCAGTCTGCAGACCTTCCCTAGGCATTACAAAAAATGACTTGTGGTCACTGCGAACTGGAGTGGGAATTATTTCATACATGCCACACAGACAGGTTTCAGACCAATAGTCTCTGTCCTCAGGCAGTCTAGACTGATTGGCAACAAATGAAATGCAACATTTGTATTTGATTTGGTGACCACAGCAACATCAAACTCATTACAAGTTTCAAGTTTATCAAATCGACAGTGTAACCTGATATATGATCACCCGTTTTTACTCAACAGAGAGACCAGAATAGCTTGTTTCCTACTGTGCATACTGAAAGTGCAAATATCATGTTTCCTCTGTTTTGAGGAAGCATTTTTGGCAAGCTTTGCAAAATTTATTTTTATGATTCTGATTATTCTAGCTGTGGCAGAGGAGCACAGATGAGAAAGACAGGAGGAGCAGATTGGCCCTGATGAGAATCCGGTTTAGATGCTGGTGTGAAAACCAGAGGTCATTGAGGACAACATCTGCAAAAGCTACAAACTGTATCATCAAGCCCATAATCATGAAGCATGCCATGACTCAGGCTAAAAGCCCCAAAAATTCGAGAAATGGATAGTGCCCAAATGGCAAGGTCTTTTGTCATGAACATAACAGCAAGTGACAGTGAGGAATTCATAAAATCCATCCTGCTGCCTAGAGTGCAGAATAAAGACTAAGTTCAATTCTTTATGGTGTTGCTGCTTACATCTGCTGTGCCCCAAAATGGCTCAGTCTTTGCCAGATCACAGAGCTTCCAATCCCACACAGCGAATTAATCAGGTAAGATTTCTTGCATGACTGAAATTAAACATACACACAGGTTCTTTACTGGAGGGAAGCTTTGTCTCTACTATGCCTGAAGCTTTTCTGAAGGCTCCCTAAGATTCACAGCCCTCACCATATTACTGTGTTAGGCAGTCAGCGAGTTTTTCTTGAGGGTTCTTGCAAATCTGAAGAAAATGTTGGATGGCAGCTTTCAGAAAGCCACTGGTACCCTGATGCTTGATAATGGAAGGCTTTCATTGGAAATTCTGCCCACTAGCTAAGAGGAAGAGAGACTGGCTGGTGAACACTGACAATGAGTGTCTCTGCCTTGAAGCCAGCTTCCTCATAAGATTTCTAACAGTTTGGGAGTAGGAAAAGAAACTACTAGTGCAAAACTTTCATAAGAAGTTTTATAGGAAATAAAACTACCCCAACTTACTTATTTTAGAATACAGCTTTTTTCAATCCTCAAAAAAACAGTTGAACCTTCCTGAAAAAATTCCCAGTCATTCTGAAGATTTCCTACTCACTGAAATGTGATGTGGCATTGTTACTAAGTTTTACCTAATTTTAGTGGTGAATTTCTTTGGGTAATTACTGAAGAGAAAAATCAGTGACATGTAGCTCTTATAACTTCAGATGCTTTTGACAGACTTTGAAGATAACATATTTATATATTCATATAGATAGATATTTGCTATATATTTTCAATTTTTTGGGCACCAATTTTTTTACTGCTCGGGCGAGCACTCCACCATACTACTTTGTAAACCCCAGGACTGTTTGCATCAGCTAAATCAGGACATCAGAACAATGCACTATCAGGAAGAAGCAACAATGAATAAAACATCATAACATAGAAGCTGAAGAAAGTATCATTGCAGAAACCTTAGCTGTGTTTTAAATAGGAAGAATGAGGTGTCCCTGTATCAGTGCCATATTATTTATACTGAAGGTAAACATGATGCAACCCTGCAGCCATCATGGGTGATTTTACAGTACAACCTGAGCTCTTAGGCCCTGCCTAACTTCATCCTAAATACCAAAGTGTGACCTTCAAAACCTGTTCTGAGTGCTTTCCCAGCTCTGGGGTAGCCATCTCTCCTGCAGAGCTGCCTTTTTGACATGAAATGTTCCTTACAGCATCCCTAGTTCTGCATTGTGGATGTCTGACAATGCCTGCCCTAGTAGTTCAACCTGGGCTGCAGCATCCCTAGATACTCCTGAATCCCTTATTCATAATCATCCCTAGATAATCCTCAATTTCCTGACTGGAAAAGCAGAGTGAAGGCATGCTTAACATTACACATGTTGGCTCTGCTTTAAGCACTGAGTAGTTCAGTGATAGCAGACTGAGTCCTGATGTAACACATATTTTATTCCCTTGAGTTTGATTTCATGGCTAATAGTCAGCAGACAAGGAGTCACAGCCCTCTTGCATGATTAAGCAATAATGTCTCCATTCCCTTCTCCCACACCTTTCCCAGAAGGACCAGAAAACGCTTAGCCCAATACTTGATGCTGCTTGCACTGTTGTCTTGGAGTGATAAAACCTTTCTCCTTAAAAAAAAAAAAAAAAAAAAGCGGAAAATAGCAGGTTGTCATGTGAGGAATCCCTCTGGGTTTCTGTAAGACAGAAATAAATCCAGTAGCGCAGAACTCCAGTAGGATATTTTGGGCAGGATTTAGAGAACATTCCTGCCTTCAGCATTTCCTGTGAATACCACACTAAAATAAACACGTTTTAAAAAAAACGCATGTGAGTGTCCTAGGTGAGCCCTTCCGGAAGGTGGCTCTTAACAGGCAATTGTCTAATGAGCGCTGATGTCATTGCTCCGCACTTCTGCGAGCTGGTCGTAAACACAGAGGGGTTCAGCCGAGAAACCGGCTTCCTGAAGATTAATTGTGACAGTGATGTATGTAATATGTAAATAGAACTAATCAGAGGTGCCGGCCATGTAACCGCGGGACAGGCAGGAAATGAGCACAGCTGAGAACTTTGCAGACTCACTTTCTTATTCTGACCTTTCCAAAGACAAAATAAATGAATTCGGTTTAGCACAGATGTAAACACTTTCCACAGCAGAAGTTCTGACGAAACTACAAAGGTTCTTAAGCCTGCACCAAGCCTTGAGTTTTCACCACGGACTCCTTACAAAGTTCTTTTGAGGCCCCTGGCTGACAGGCTGACAGACCCCAAATGCAAAGCGTTATGTTCCTGCTGTCAGTAATCCATATCTGAAGCAACGCAATTTTGTTTCCTTCCTTTTCAATATCAGCAACAAAACAGGGTTTTACAATGTGAACTATGTGCAGGTGTTGCAACGCTTCTCTTTCACTGTCTCTGAAGTATCTCGTGTGCCAAGCTCCTCCACTAGGATGAAATTTTTATGTGCACCACTAAACAAATTCACTGAACTACCAAAACTGCAAGATCCTCTACTTGAGATTTCCAGTAAAACTATTTTAGTTTTGGCATTGCTTCATAGGCAAAAGATAAACAGAACCACCACATGTTGGATCATGTAATTATTAAATTGTAGGTCCAATTACGGTTTCCAATAAGTAATAAACAACATAAATATTGAGGAGTGCTAAATTTTTAAGTAGTGAAGAGCAGAGTTATTTATTAAAACCAAATTAATGCAAAACGTGTAATTTTAATTTTCAATTTTTCAAATCCTTTTGCATGAAAAAGGAATACAGAAATTCATCTTTTCAGCCCATGCTCTTCCGTGAAGTTTCTTTCCATGCCTATTTCCTGTCAGAATGCTAAAGAACCTCTCTTGGTTATCTCTGTCTGTTTGTTTTTCTTCCCGAAAAGATGAATATTGTTTCCCTTCAGCAGAAACCTAAACCAACAAAAGCCATACTGGTAAGATTGTATCTGAATAAGAACAGTGACGGAGCTTGGCTGTGTAGGAACCTGGGCAGTGCCAGAACACGAGCACAGGCGTGAAGAATGAAAAGTTTACACTTACCTGGCAAGCACAGAAAATAGCTTGGACAGAGATGCAGCAGGATTACTGATGAAGGAGGATTCCCCGTTGTGCTCTCGTTCTTTGTGCGGAGCTGAACCGCTCGATCAGGGCTGCACTTCTATTCAGCTGAACTGAAAGGCTGAGCCTTCCTTTGAGAAAGAAACAAGACATACTCAGTGTATAGTACAATGCCCTTCTTGCTAACAGTGTCAGTCGAAATCTCTTTCACAGCAGGCAGCTGTTGTGTCTATAGAAACCAAGCATGACTTGATCATCAGCTGTGACAGGACCTTATAAACAGGTACAGAAGCCAGTGCAGACACTTTACAACTGAAGAACAGGCCCAAAGGGATCAGGACATCACCTCAAGGAACTTTCTGCACTTTATGATCTATTCAATTTTACTTCTGTGTCACATAAAGATTGTTTTGCAAATATATTTTGTATTTATCTTGAGAAATGTATTTTTTCTTTTCTACAAGTGATAAATTATTAAGTCAATATTGTTCTCATATTACAGAGATGATCTTGATTTAAAGGCTTAAAAATCAGTAGTCTCCTTCCCAAAAGATTTGTGGATATATTTCAGTGGTTAGAGAAATGGTTGAGAAGTAGAACATTCAGTTCCCATCACAAATTTCTTCAGAGATTTCTAGGTCTCTAGTCATGTCATCAACAAAATATTCTTGGTCTGCTTTTTCCAGCTTAAAATAACTTATTCATTTTTCTATATCGCCATCTTGCAGTACCCAAAATGGCCCAGAGGCATTTACTGGGCCATTAATACTGTTGCTATAACTACTGTAGCCTGCAGTGCAAAACAGAAATGCTTATTAGCACCAGCACCATCCCGGACAAAACACGGGCTGACTTGGATGTAATTTGGCTACTTCATGGCCTAGATTTAATATTAGCTTTCTATTAATGGGGGGGG
>VXAY01000258.1:813529-835544 GCA_013399855.1 Oxyruncus cristatus | reverse complement strand
GGGGAAGGCGGGGCGGGGGGGCGAGGGTGGAATTTTTGGTGATTATTCCCTTCCTCTCCCCACTCTTCCAGATTTCCTAATGAATTCTCGGGAGATGCACAGCATGCTGCTGCATTCAGGACTGATGCTGTTGCCCCACTGTGGCACAGCAATATTTCCAGCACCAAAGGCATAGCACCTGTTGCTTTAGGGTCACTGAAGAATGTGTTGGACAAGCCATTAAGACGTTCTCAGGGGAGAGCCCATCACTGATGGGTGCTGAAAGAGATGACACAGCTGCTCATTGCCACCTGTAAGTCACCTGGTACAGTGGCAATGCCACCATAATTCTGAGTGATGTTCCAAATCTTTCTTATATCAGCTTATATGAACTACTGAGGCTACAATTAATGGCGTTTTTCAGGAACTGAAATCACCAGGTAATAAAATTTTGGCAGACAAACATAGGCAGCATTATATACACATAACAGGTGGAAAAAAGCTCACGAGACTACCAGTACTGCAGAAAAGTGAAATAAAATCATGCAATCTGTATTTATCTACTTATCAGTAAAAGGCAGAATAAATTAATAAACACAGCTGTGGCTAAAGCCAGGTTAAAATAAGCATGATGTGATATATAAGCCTACTCTGAAACTGAAATTCAAACCATAACCTTGCTCCTTAAAGGTCCTTGGGTTACAAAAGCAATTGTTCACTGAGTATTTCCCCTTCAGTCTGTTTTTAAAATTTGTATCACACACGTAGCACATGTGAGTTTTATTTCAGTTTTTTACTCTTAAAAAAAAAAATCACAATAGATAACAGCCTCTTTTTTTTAATGTTTCACGAATTTGGAGTCCCAGCAGAGTTGTTGGGTTTGTTTTTTTTTTTTCCTTTTGAATATTAATACCTCCCACCCTCCACATGAAAAAGGGCAGAGTGGACTCTCATCAGAACTTACCAATGCTGCAGCAGTTCTGTAGAACTCAACAAAATTACTGGAGGTGATGAGGTCATGTCTTCTCCCCAAGGCTCAATGTCCTACCTGAATAATCAAAATGAGACGCTGGCACTAGGAAAAAAAAAAAAAAAAAAGGAGAACTATTTAATTCTTAATCAATTAACTAATGCATGATCTTAATCTTTTCAGCACCTCATTCAGTTAACACTGAGGAGGTTTCTTTAGCAGATGTACTGTTCCTATGACATCTCCAACACAAATCGAATTTAAAACCATGAAACTTAATTGACATCAGACTTGTATGTGAAGAACTAATTTGTGCTGATCAGCTTACAAGATAAATACATTTTTACATTATGCAAACTGAATTGAGAATTTTTTGGTTATTTACTATCAAAATAATAATTTTAAAAGTCACATTTTTGTTCAGAACTAAAGGCTTTTTTTATCCTGACTGTGAGATTGCAAGTAAAAATAAATGCACACATAGAGAAGACATGGAAGGATCTTTTAGTGTACAAACTTGAAATCAGAATTTCTGAAGAATGGTGCAAAAATTAAAATCTCTGCTTGCAAAATACTTGATCGACCAGAGCTTCATCTGGCTGTTGCAGGAGACCCCGAGAAACCCTGAGCTTCAAGTCAGCCTGCTGTAGGTGGAAGCAATTCTGTGTCCAGCATATGGCACCCGAGCTGTGGAGAGTAGCTTTAAGGCCAGACGGAGGCTCTCTAGGAGCTTGAGATGAGGTTGTGCACTGGTTTGTGCAACATTATTGTCACTGAAGTTAATTTTAGAGAAACTAGGCTACACTATGTACACTTCTTACAGGTGTTTGGGGGCAGATGCCGGTGTCGCCCTAAGCCTGGGAGAACCTCAGCTCCCAGAAGCGGGCACCCCGGAGCTGCTCTCCGGCTGCGGTTTGTCTGCATGAGCGACGGGCGTTCTGCAAAGTTGCAATCTCACTTCCCTAAATGACGAGTGTAAAACCAGAGCTCTACTTAAAGCCCAGTGTAAGTGCAGCTGCAGTGGCAGTGAAGGGGGAGAACCACCTTCCTGCCACCACCTCCTCTGCAAACTGCGCCGTTTCCTACCGGGGGCAACCCGGGCGGACGCAGCATGTGAGACCCTCCCGGAGCACATCAGCAAGAGGAGCGTTTTGGGAAGTATTTTTAAAGGGAGATGGAGAACCCGCTTCTTTTATTCCCCCAGCTAAACATCTCTGCTTCAAAGGATAAATCCTATTACAAAGTCATGAAATCAATGGTTAAAGAAGAGGCACACAAAGCAAGCAAGCCTGGGTAAGTTTTCAGGTCATGCCGACCCTCTGAGTGTTCTGCTTGCATAAAGGTTTCCTCTAACATAGCTTGTGTGTATGATTTAGGGCACAGATAATTTTATTTTTGACACACATATGAAAACTCATGCACTGCAACTCTAGAAATTGTGTACATAAAATATTAACTCATTGCAGAAGTACTTTATTTTAAGAAAAAAAATCACATAATGATCTAAGAAAAGTATGAAAGGGAGGTTGGAAGAAGTTCTGAGAAATGCTGAATATGATCTGGGAAAGTTTCTTTTCAAAAATTTGAAATGACAGGAAGCAATACTTCCTTTTTCTTTGTGAAACATTAAAAGTAGAAGACACTGAGCCAACTGTTTGCCCCTTCCTCTTTAAAATAAATTAAAAGCATGCTGAAAACAAAAGGATTTCCATTTCTCTTCGCTTCATATGTGAATTTGTGCTAAGCTATAAAGAAAAAAATAATTAATGTGAATAATATATGTAGGAGAGGCAACACCAACATTACCGTAAGTGAAAATAGCAGGATCTATGATGCAGAAACAGAGATAATAGAAAGGAAATGTTGGAGGGGGAGTAAACAACTTTCAAAAAGGTTGCTTGAAATGCTACTCCAAATCTGTTGTAGAGCTAAGCAGAAGAGAAATAGGCTGAGCCTACTCCTGCAGAAACCTGAATTCCATGAAAGTGATCATCTTGGTAAACCTGGAAACTTGGCAAAAGCAGCAAGGTAAGCCTTATAAATGACTGAGCTGATGGGGATTCCTTCCAAGAAGTGCCTGTGTGATTCAGAACATTACCTTCATCTACGTGTGTGCGTTCAGACTTGGCAGAGTAATGCTTTCTAGACCTATTTAATTTTAAAGTTACCAATCTAATCGAAGCTTACAAACGCTACAGAAATATCTGGTGCACATCAAGGTAACTCACCACTAGTGTTCTCACACCACTGGTGGCTGTAGTCTTGGCGATACATTTAAACCTTAATTTATGCCAACAGCCTTTGTATTAGTCCACTGACTATACAGAGCGAGCATCAGCTCAGAAATGCAGCTGACAAAGTACTGCTTGCAGCAAAATGATACATTGCCCTGCAAAGCAGGTTTTCCAAAGAATTCCGTGTTGTACAGATTCCATATGCATGTTAAATATACTTAATGCAAGGTTCCTCAGTAACTGAAGTAATTGGTTGAATACCCTTGTCTCCAAAATTCATACTGATGTTTACGCACTGTGGTAATATTGTCCCTGTTATAATGTTTTCATAAAGATGCAGGGTAAATTCTTGGGTTTATGGACTTCAGCAAGAGTTTAGTTTCTGATTTCAATGTGGTGCCAACATCTCACCAATATATTAAGAATTGCGTTTTTAGGCCCTGACTGAGAAGAAGCAGTATGTGAAGTAACGCAACTCCACGGCCTAAAAATTTTGCTGCCCCTTTCTTCCCCTCACAGACCATTTCAGAACACTTCAGTGCCTACCACGCTCTTTTGTCTTGATGAACCTTGTCTAAACAGTTCCTATCTTTTGGACCAAGCTGCCTGCTTTGAGCAGATCTGCTTCTCACAAGCCCTTACTAGTAGAAATCGCATGAAGACCCAAACTCTCTTTCTAGAACCCACAAAGAAGTGGTATCTAAACGCTTGCAGCCACGCATCTGGATAATTAGGCAGTTTGTTGCTCACATTTGCAAATATCCCACCCATCTCAGTTCCAGACACGTAAAGCCGTGCTAAGATGGCATCTAAGAAGAGGAAGCACAGCTGCCCTGCAGTCTGTGTGCAGGCAGTACTCATTACCCGGGGTACTTCACACAAAATACACAGCCATCACTGCATTCTTACAGCCCGTGAACAGGCACTTGCAGAGGAAGATACAGTAGCAATAATAATACTCTGAAGAATTTCCCCCTCTTAACAGACCATCACTTCCTCACTCAGCCAGCTACCTTTTAACCGTGTTGCTTCAGATAGGTGCCTGACTAACAGATTCAGCTGTTCTTGTACGGAAGAGAAACCTGCAGATTTTTGCTGGTCTTTAAATACAGATTAGAGAGAAGTGACAATTATTTTTGCCAAAAATGGAAAAAAACCCACCCCAAACAAACAAAAAAGAAAATCACCCTTTTTCAAATCATAAAGTGAGAAAAAATTTGAGATTTTTAAGTGATTTACTTAGCTTTCATGATTTCCATTCTTCACAGAGTTACTAACACAAGTAGAAAGTGAATGTAAGGAAGCACTGCAGATGGACAGTGGGGTGATAGTAGAAACAGCCTGTAATCTGTTAGTTTAAACTAGTTTCTTCTCATATTTAGAAAGTGGTAAGGCTGAAGACATCTTGGTTTCTTTCCATTATTGCACAAACTCATTGCTGCACCCAGGTTTTGGGGATCTGTGAGGCTACTGGGTTGATGCAGATTCTGAAGGAGAAATAGAGAAACAGAAACTCGCACTAGAAGTTTCCAAACCCAATAAAAAACCTCTACAGCATTCCATGCAGTTCTGGACTGAGTATGTGGTCTGAAGTTATAAGGCTTTATCTTCCACTATGACCAAAATAATTTCTATAGCTACAGGAACCCACAGTTACCAGAATTCCCAGTCCACACAGTTCAGAGAACCACACTCTCTGTGCTTCCCGTAACTAACAAATTCTGTAAGGGAGTGAGGTCTCATTTTCCCTGACTCCAGAATTCCCCTACTTTACTAGCCCATACTCATTTCTTGACTTTCACTTCTCCAGCATTTGTACCTCTCCTCAAGAACTGTTTTTCTCTCCCTGGTTAAAAATTCCTTTCCTGTAAGCAATGACTTCAGCTAGGAGACATGTGACACCTATTAACATAATAATAAAATAAAATTCCTCCTTTTGGGTTTTATGCAAAACCAAGGTCATTACTGGCTTGAATTCCTTCCCAAAGTGATTGGAGTTCCCTTTCATCTACACTTCATGTGCCTACAGGTTTTGCCAGGGGAGCCCAAACTGTGTGAATCGGGCAACAGAACAACTCCCTTCTCCCTGAGGAAGGGAGAATCGTATTCCAGAAGTGTTCAGTCTGTAAGAAGTTGTTCTATCCAACTAATCATGGACAAGTTGCTTATTGATACTTTCCATGTACTGTGCTTTGTGCTCAAATGAACATGGTTCTAGATACTAATATTCAAAAAGCAGCTGATAAAAATTGACTTCACCTTCAGGCTTAGAACTTAAGTCCTAGTCCTAGCATGATGCAGCTCACCTCCTGCTTACTCCAGTTCTGGTCTACTAAAAATCCAAGTGCCCTCCAGATGTGCATTCAGGGTTAATCTATACAAAAAACAAAAAATGATTTCTCCAAAATTGTATTTATGCAAATGGAACGAGGTAGTTTTTTTCCTTTCTTCACTGTTCTCTAGGGCAGAGTTTCCGAAATCAAAGTGAAATATGTGCATCTTGACATGCTTGGTGAAGAATATGAGGAGTTTTATAAACGAGGCACAGTGTCTCAGAGTAACATGACATCTGAAATACGTTTGTGGCAAACAAACCAGACGATGTGTGGTATTAACCTCTAACACTAAGTCATATCACTACAACTCTGTCTTCAGGCTATAGAATTTTCCATATTTCATTAGAAGCAGACTGTGGTAACACAGCCTCAGAGTGAGGGCATTCAAAACCACACCTCTGCACAAGTATTTCTTAATTTTAAAGAGCTGACAGACTTGGTTCCCCTTATGAGTTTTACAATACCGCATGATCTCAACTCCCTTAAAGATTAGTAGAGCAACGCAAACACCAAAGCAAAAAAATCTTTGCTCTGATGTCTTTTTAAAAAGGGGAAAAGAAGTACAACTCTGCTGGAAAAAAAGGTCAGGAAAAAAAAAATTAAAAAAATGTTTCTGAAGTCCCTGAGAGAATGAGTTCCTTTAGTAATGAGATCTAATCAAAGGCTCTGTGAGACATCCCGAGCCATAATGGTGACTGCTAACACAGGTTACACAGCTTCCTAAATACACAGAACACAGCATTCTTCAAAATCCCTTTCTGTTTCTTAAGCAGTGTGTCTCCTGAAGAAGCAGTGAAATGGGGAGAATCTTTCGACAAACTGCTTTCTGAGAAAGGTTAGTAGTTTTTTTCCTCTCCGTGCAGGGTGTTAGGACAGAAAATGGATAGAAAATGATGGAAAATTGATGGAAAATTGTAAAATCCAGTTGTTCCCTTAAGCAAACCTGGCAGTTACCTAAACTAGGTATGATGGGTCACTTATAGCAGTGTGTGTTTCTGCTCTCCTCACACGCTTAGGCTATAGCATGCTGTCAACTAGTGAAAACAGCTGAAAATAACTTTTGTATTTTATTGAACAAAGTAATATAACAGATGGCAAAGAGTTCCTTCTATAAACAGGAGCACCTAATCTGAATATTGCTCCAATATTCCTGATTGCAAGACATGTTCCATGTACTTTAGAAAAAGATTTTGTCACTTCTGATGCAATTTGTTTCTAAACCCATGATAGGATCCAAGCTGTTTGTCCTTTGGAAGGGCCTGCTGCTCACGTAATTATCAAATGCACATATGTTCCTCCTTTCATTTTGGAGGGGCACACATATGTTTCAGCTACAGTGCTGGACACCACGTGCTTTTCAAATCTGTGTTCCTTGAACAGTTGACATCAATACAATTGGATGACTTCTGTAGATCTAAGCACACTGGAGAAAGAAAATATCCTCAGCATAACAACAATAGCATAAAGCAAATTATAAAGGTATTGAAAGCCATCCACTTTAAATTGTTACTGGAGAACAGTTTACTTATGAGCAAAGATTCAAATAGTGTTTTGGTCAACTTAAATTGATAGTCAGATGGAATAAAATCTGTCACTTCTGCTTGCATCCGCATGTTTTGCTGGCTTCTCTTTCTAAATTTATGAGATTTTTACTGATGCTGAGAATTCTGTATTGGGAGTCACACCACTCAGGATCATAATGGAAAAACTGCCCTTATTTTAAAACCTTTATGTATTTGAAGTTAATTATCCTTAATGTGATATTATTCAAAGGGAGCACAAACTATTTTTCTTCTTTGCACAGACTGTGTGAAAAGAGTAACTGTCTGATAAGGGTATGTTTTTTAATGCAATTGAACTTTCCCTTCTGTAGCTGGGCTGGATGCCTTCACGAAGTTTCTGAAAACTGAGTTCAGCGAGGAGAACATCGAGTTCTGGATGGCTTGCGAGGATTACAAGAAAAGCAAAACTGCACATGAACTTCTGCCAAAAGCTAAGACCATTTTCGAAACATTCATACAGAAAGATGCTCCAAAGGAGGTATAGTGAAGACTTTCTTTATTCTGCACTCTGTTTGACACAACTGCATCTGACGAAATCTGCTTTTAAGACAGAAGCAGGTGCAACAGTTACTGTATGTAGTTGCTGACATAAAAAGGCTGTATAATAAAAGTGAAAGCTCTGGAAGGGAATCTGCAGAGATAATTTTGTCTTCCATAATCTTTTCAATACCCTTTTCATGTTACTATATGAATTTAAATATTATATCGTAGGAATCAGTGATTCCTAGCCGTCTCTAAATCTGGAAGATATATATATTTATACACACATACACACACAATGTATATTTAAGATAAAAAACTGATATTAAATGTTAAAGCTGCAATGAGACATATCAGCTAGCATTTGTGGAGAAGTATTACCTGTCTTTATTTATAGCTATCTCCAGAACAACAAATTTATCCCCCCGCCCTTCAAACACTATTACATTATTACATAACAGAGATTCAGAAGCTTTTATTTTAAATAAGCTGAAAGAATAAAAGAGATTAGAAGAAACTACTAAATTAAACATATCCTTTAAAATATAAACTATGTTTTAAGTATGGACTTGTCTTGATTGACTCCCTCCCCCTTTTCCACCCACTCCACCTCTAATTGCATATCCTTGTTATGTTGCTGTCAGCACAAAAATATGCTGATGTGACAATCCTCACCAACACTAAGGCTTTTTCATAATATTATAATAGTGCAAAAAGTTTTCATATTTACAACTTCTTCATGTTACTGAAGTGTGTTATAAAGGATTCAGAAATGAGCAAAAGGAGTATTTTTGCCTTCCCTAAGAAGGAGATGATCAATTTTTCAGTGAAATCACAATCAATAGGTCTTTTGGACTTACAGTTTCCTGTAATTCTATTGAGTTTGAGCAGATTAAATGTCACTTGCCAATGCCTGCATTATGTTTTTTTTATTTTCCATAATAACAGAAGTTATACACTAACTGCTGTTTCCCTGTAACAAGGGCAAAAAAGGTGTAATTCTCATTTTAAGAAACGGATTGCAAAATGGTGCAATTTCCACCTGTATTTCTCATAGATTACATTTAAGATTCAGATCTTCTTTTCCTAGGAAATGCCCACTTTCAAAGGCTTGTGTCCCGTTCCATTTCTTTCCCTGCCGTGCGCCTTTGGGGTGCACCTTACACAAAAAGAACACCCTGAGTCGCTTGAAGCAGAACCTGTTATTGCCAATTGATCAGTCCCTGAGCAGTTACGGTCAGGTAACAAGTGCTGATAGTGTCAAAGCCTGAGATTAATGCAAGAGAAGGGATGAGCAGGAGGAAAGCCTAAGGAGGGGACAGGGTATACAAGTCGTACTTTGACTCACAACAACCCAGCCATTTCTTTGTCTGTCATACTTTAATTTGGTGCAGGTTCACCTTAAGCAGTTGGCTGCAGTCAGACTTCCTCCTTGGGTTGATCTGAGCAGCTGACACCAGCCAACAGCACCTCATTTCAGACCACACAGTTCTGGAGTCTGCAGCTTTTCTCTAACTCCTTGTTCACAGAACTCTTTTACACACAGACTTCTGAGCATATAGTTCAATCGGTTCATAAAAATCTTAGATGAGTGGACCATTCTATCATCACTAAAGAACCTTCAGTTTTTAGATCTAAACTACTTGTTTTAACTAGTTGTATGGAAATGACAGGTGTCTCTTAGTGAGGGAAAAAAACCCATGTTATAGAACTCACTTTTTGACTGGATTGACAATTTTTTTTTGTATATTCTATCTTATTTTTGAAAATAACATTTTAAATCAGTGCCTGACACTTTAATAAAATTCTTACACCAAATACACATTTTCCAGGATGAATGCAATGGCACATGGAATAAATAATCATTTGGATATGCTTTCCAATATAAAGCTCCATTTAAATATTTTTTTTTTTATTTTATTACAATTTTCTCACCTTCCTACTTACACACCTACTAGTACTTCCTACTCTCACCTTCCTACAGTACCACTCTACTGGTTTCTACGCAGAAACCAGAAATTTTAAATATTCACTGACAGTCTCGTTAGACAAAGCTCTACATGAAACCCAAGTGAGAATGGAGGGAGTTCTGTATCAGCCTGGTGTTGCAAAGCCTGAGAGCTGCAACTACACAAAGATCACTATTATAAAGTTACTTCTAGTCAAGCATCAAACTTCATCTTCTATTTTACCTGTTTTCCTTTGTCCCAATAACACAGCTGTGGAGACTTTCTGACAGCTCTTTCTGAACGTGAACATGCTCACTCTGGGGTGCTTACATACTGTTGTGTCAGGGATTCAGGCTCTCCTTATCAGAAAAGAATTTCACCAATGAACAATATCATTGCTGTGAGTAATAACTCAGGAAATGCATGAATGTATGTTAAAGAAATACGCTTTTCCTCCTTTTCCAGGTGAATTTGGACTTCCACACCAAAGAGGTCACTAGTCAGAATATTCACCAGCCCCTCATCACCACCTTTGACACAGCACAGAACACAGTCTACAGGTTGATGGAACAAGACAGCTACCCGCGCTTCCTGAGATCTGATCCTTATTTAAATTTGGTTAAAGGGAGACATCCCAGTCGTCCCACCCTTAGGAGACGGTCCCGGTCTTTTACTGTCAATGATTTTCAAGGTGTACGCCCAGACTTCACCGTTTGGTAACAAGAAACCTCAGCCCTCATAACTTCTAGCTACTGCAGCTACCTGTATGTGTTTTAAAATCCAGATCCTTAGCAGGTGTAGATAAGTGGCAAAGCAAAGTTAAAAGCACTTACACCTGGTCAGAGTTCTGGGGCAGATGATTAATCTTATTTTTATAGGGAGGTAGGCAACATATTGGCAAGTCACATAATGTAAAGTTTTCATACAGTACTTTTTTTTAAACTCAAGCAAAAGCTGTGATCATACTTGGAGGAAAAAAATTGAATTACCTGCATAAAAATGTGGCATAAAATGCCATTTGATGATAGCCAACTCGTATCCTAGGCCTGTATAATTTAGGCCACAGTTTCATCACAGTTAGCATCTATATATATAGTCTTTGCACATATTTATCTTTCTGCCATATTTCCTACACTAAAGACAGAAAATTTGGGGTATTTTCTCATAGTGCAAAACACACGGGAACATTATTAGGTATAATGCAAAGTTACATGAATTTTAACTGCAGACACTGCGTAATTATTATGCAGCTATTGCCTATTTTAAGAGGAACATAAAAATACATATTTAATTTCTTTGGGGTGCATTTTATACTTTTTTCTTATTACGTGTGTCTGTCCTCCGTATTTAAGTCATGCTGTACAGGTTAGCTTTGGCATCAAATACTTGTATTCTAATTTTGAGCAGCAACAAAGAGCCAAGAATGTTATTTTAACACAATGTGTGTCATTAAATATCAGGCCATGTCCATGTAGATATATATACATATATATATATATATATATATAATATTTCTACTTTTATTTATAAATAGTCATGGTATACCAACTTTGCTACTACACTTTGTTCTAAATTTTCTCTGTCTTGTTTTGCAAATGTATCTGAAAATTAACTGAAAGTTATTCTCTCTGACTCCAAGAGCTGTTAAGTTCTATTGGTCATTAATACACTGTCTATACATTATAGCAGAGGAAGGAGAAATCTCCATTTTTATTTCCTTACTGTTGAAATCACACATATGTTTTTCATAGTCAGCATACACAGTTATCCTGTCCTTTTCTTTCAGAACTGATGCACGAGGCAGTTCTTAAAAGCTTAAACATTGGTTCAGTTTAGCAAGGGGCTGCAGGATTTATTTGTAACTGTGGCTTGTATATTCAGTTACTTCACATGGAATTTAAGCTTTCTCCCTTTTCTTCCCCTTTCTGTAAGTGGTGAAAGAGAAGAGATGAAGTTCCTAAGGATGGGACTTCACGTTCATTGTTAATTTGGAGTGTATATAAACTGCTTGATCTGAGGGTTTCTATGTCTGCTTTACTAACTTTCAATAAATCTGATCTACCTAAAGAGTTGTCAGGATTCAGTTTATCATTAGTACATTGATGAGCGAAGTGTGAAGATTTCACTTAAAGTACAATAGTAGCTGTAATCATTAGCATTTTAATAAAAAGTGTTACTGTGCACAAATATTCAAACTCACCAGGAAATGCTGCTCAGCCACAAGGACCTGGGAACCATCTCCAAGCCCTTACCCATTACCCAGAGAACAGAGAGGAAACACATTTGTAACTATGAGGGCTATGATCCTTGCTGCTTCATTCCCTGGCCTCAAAACATGCTCTTCCTGACTGTGTAAGCAGTCAGAACCTGGGCACAGTGATTCAGCAATAATTCAACTGTTCTTAGGAACACTGACATTGTATTTCAGTCTCTCTAGGAGCATCAGATGCAGCTTTGGAGCTTTACAGCCTCCGTTTTTCACAAACTGTCTGTGGTCATTGCCAAAGGGGTCACATGAATGAATGCAGGGAAAGGCAGCTTTCTAACCCAGTATCATTGCTGAAATCAGTATCTTTTCCTGAATAGATTATTTACCTCTGCTCTTTCTCTGATGCTTGAAAAGGAATCAATTCTGACACAAACGATCCTGGTTCTGCTTATGCGAGGTTCAGATTAGATACTATTTTTTTCTCCCTGAAAGAATAGTTAGGCATTAGAATAAATTGCCTGGGAAAGTGGTGGAGTCACCATCTCTGGAACTGTTCAACAGTTGTCTTAAACTGGCATTTGGGGGTAGAGTTTAGGGGTGATTGTGGTGGTGGTAGGTTGATGGTTGGACTAGAAGGTCTTGAAGGTCTCTTCCAACCTTGAAGATTCTGTGATTAGGGAATCTCTGATACATCACCAGAAATGGAAGCCAGTTCTCAGATATTAAAAATATGCATATTCCTGTGCCATGTATCAGTAACTTTGTCAGAGAAAGGAAACAGATTTGAGAACAGACCCACCTGAGTGTTAACAGTGGGTTTGTTTGCAACACAGACATAAGGCCCATCTCAGCTAGATTCTGCCCTGCTGTGATTACGTTCCTTTATCATCAGCTGAGAATCCGTAACTTGGATGGATTGACATGGACTAAATAAATGAAACAAACGAACAAACAAACAAACCCACGTATATTTATTACTGTTCCAAAATCTAGACAAATGACAAATATAGCACCTTGAGTAAGACTTTTTTTCTCTTTTTTTGTTAGCAAAACCCCAGCTGTTAGTCAGCACGGTCTGCAACGATAAATACAAGTCTGCAGGCGCCCCTTATTTCATTTCACAGACACATGGAAAATTTTGTTTATCTCCAGGGAGGCCTTCCTCAAAACCATCAGTGCTAGTCCCTATTATGAGTTTTATAATGAAAACAAACAAATAATGTATTCCTGGTAGCTATTTATGCATGTGTGTTTTTCAAAGATAATTATGAACCGCAGCTGAATTTACAGCAGACTAATACCATGGGAACTACTGTAAAAAGAAAGTCAAGATAAACTCAGAGAAAGGAAGGCAAAGGACACAAAGATAAACCAAAATGACATAATTATCTGGCAAAGGGTTTTTTTCTAGAAGAGGCTCCTTTGAGTGAGAGAAAATAAGCCCTCTACGGTTTAGTGCTCTACTGCAGTACTGGAGGATGAACTAGGCTTAGATTTAGTCTGTGGTGCTCTTCCAGGATTGATCAGACTCAGGACTGGCCCTGCACAGGCACATTTATAGCATGAACCTTAGAGCAGTACCAGAGAACATAGTCAGGCTTCTCTAGTTTTGGCAGAATCAATGCCGCAGTTATGTAAATCCTCTCATTTAGCTGACCTAGTGTAAATAATACACATACAAAACCTATGGGCAGGCATTTCTACTGGGGATTATTTTACGTAGCAGCTCTTTATATGTGCCATTCAGCTTTCAGTAAGGGCTCCCAAAATGTTCCTCTTACCAACACCATGATTTACCCACATAAGCAACGCACTTTACTCCTTACATATGTGAAGATGCAAAGTATGAGGGAAACAACCTGCTGACTTGTATTAGTACAAAGATTTGTCTCCTGTTTCAATACTTCAGTCTAATTAGATGCTTTATATTAGCTTACTTGTGATCTGCTGTTCTTGTTTATCCTGAGGGAGATAGAAATACACGTGTCTTCTTCAGCTTGTCGATTTGTTACTGAACAAAAAATAACCTGATTACTTTTTGAACTGACAAGAAACAAGAGGAATGAAATCTAAGATTTCATAAATTGATATAAAAGAGATAAATTAATCCCAAAGAAGACCAATTTCCATGTTCCAGTAAAGTAGGCAATTGGTAATACAGCTCTTACATACCTTTACATGCTACAACTTACAAGTAACTCACAAATGGCAGATCATTTTTCTCTTCTTTTTGTCCCCAGTTGCTCAGCCTGCCTTAATTAGCTACTGCTTTGAATGCAGTTCCCTCTCCTTTCCAGGCATACTGCCAAAGACCTCAACTGAGAAAAAAATAGCATAAAATCATCTTCCCCCCATCAGTGATTCATATGCTCATGAACTTATGCCTTGCTCAGCTGCTTGTCCTAGAACCCACTCTGTTCTTTGCATTTTAGTCAAATGCCTCAATCAAATGCCCTTTAAGCTCCTGTGTGGCTTTGTGATGAAGATAAAAATGTATTTCCTCTATCCACCACCCAAGCTTGTTTCCATTTTTACTTTTTTTCTTGCTTATGTGTCTTGTTATCTTTCGTTTTTTGCACTCTGATAATTTAGGGCTGGTCTCATAAAAGCTCCCTCTGGTTTTGTACTGAAGCTTTTTTTCCTCTCCTTTCCTAAATGGCATCTGTTTGCGTAACCTCCTCCTATTTGTCCCTTATCCCTTGCAGGAAAGTATCTAGACTCAAGATTTACAATCTAGCCTCTCTGTTTGTCTTCTCCATGGAAGGGAACTAAAATTAACCAGCAAGAAATACAATTCTATGGCAGTAATTTTCAAGATTCCAAACAGGACAGAAGATTGAGCTGAAGCCTAATGTAAGGACAATTCTGAACTGTAATTTCTTCCCCACAAAATTTGCTCGTAATTAAGAGACACTTGTTTCTTCACAGCTTTCTGGACTTGTAATAAATTTCTGCAGCTAATGCTATTTCAGGTTTTCCTTAGGAAAGAAAAGGCTTTTAAGGGTTAAACACTCATGTAGACTGTCCACCTGTGGCAGACTCAGTAGAGACTCCCCTACACCACACACATACCCTGCCCAGAGCACTCGGGTATGGGCACACTGGACAAGTCAGAGTCCAGGAGTCACTCGCAAAAAGAGGTAACCAAGAATATTGGTCAAAGTGTGGTTTTCCCTTTCATTCATTCTTGGCAAAGCTTGGCTTGGGACAGAGCACCCTCAAGGCACTACTCAAAGAGGTAACTGCTGTGGGGAATGATGGTTCCAGAGCTTTCTGAGGCGTAATGCCTGCCTTTCTTATTGGTGCAATTTATAGCTGTCTCCAAGCACAAGGTCATAATACAACCCTGATGGCTTCTTGTGTGAAGTTCCGTGAAGTCTGATGCTGTGTAAATGACAGCATATTCATCCAGGACACAAGCTGTACCAAATAATCTGCTAGTCAGTGCTACATGGGAATCTTCAGAGTTGCACACTTTCTTGAGAACTGTTTCCAGGTTTTTTTTTCCAGTATAGCTTTGTATTTGTATAGTACTTGGAAATCCTATAAGTGAGGAGCCAGGAGTGCTGTAAAATATTTTGACAGATTGTTCTCGAAATCAAAACGCTTCACCTGAAGGGCATACTTTGCTTGGGTGGAAAATAGCAGCTCATTTTCTTACGCAAAACAACCCTGTGGCACACTGCAGGCACACAGAGTCATTCATATGGAAAAATGTTATTTTGTGAGTTGCCCATGCTGTGCAGTGCAATGGGAAAGGTGGGCATTTACATAGCGCTGTGATTAAAATAAATTTGCATCCAGTGGGACAGGTGTTTCCATGTTACCAGGATGCCAGCAGCGCTCAGATCATCTTGGCTTCTCCCAACATAAGAAATGCAGTCGAGTCACTGTGCGCTTGAATTGCTTGGACCAGCAGAACGTTAACCTTTTTTTTTCTGCTGAGGCTTAAGTTATACAAGACAACACTATCCAAGCAAACCTGTGCATGGAATGGAATTAACAGAGGCCACGTGCTGAAGGGCATTAATGTACTGAACCTGATCCAGGCAAGCACCAGCACACCAAAACAGCCACTGGAGAGTGTGAGCTTTTCTCACACTGCACGCAGGTGAGTACAAGGCAGCCCTTCCAGGAACATGCATAAATGGAAATTATTTCTTAGGTTAATACACCAATAGTTTGGTCACGTAGCACTGTTTTATACTCTCTGTTGTGATTAGTATACAGGTTAGATGTGGGTCAGAGGAACAAAAAACAACAAGCCTTATTCCACTAGGAGACAAGAGCTTTTCATAAAGGAAGATAACTCAGTGAAACTAATGACTAAACATAGCTAAAAATAAAAGGTGAGCATCAGCAAAAAATCAAGTAGTTAGCCTAAAAGTTCTGGAGATTTAAATGTTTAATAAATCAGTGTTCCCTAATAAGTAATATTTGCAAAGGAAAAAATATTCAGTCAAAAATCTACATTCTCTCTCCTAGACTTCTAGCTCTCCTCTGTCCTGTCAAAGGCAGGGGACTCCATAGCACTGTCCTCAGAGTTACACAAATGTTAAGCCAGAGACCTCACAGATAAATTGAAACCTATGCTGCAATTAGCAGAGCAGGTAAGGGCCTGAGCAACTCTGCAAGTCCAGTCTGAGCTATCAGTGAACTGAAGCTGCAGACATCAGCTGTGTCAGCCGGGTGCAGATTTACAGAAAGCTTAGAAATAAGTCTATTCCAGCGATTTCCAGCTCACCTCTATTACATACTCCTATTTCTTTTTGTTTGCTGGACATCCTTTACTATGAATAGCCAATACAATTGCACAAGCAGCTGATGCATTTGCTCTAATACTAAGATCACTTGTTCTCCTTATGACGTTGCAGTAAAATATTAGAGTTTCGTTCCAGAAACTATCAAATTCCAAGCAAGGGAAGTGAACAGCAGTACTACCAGCTATTTTTTTATGGGAAGAGGTGACTATGCCTAAGTTTGGTTAGTGGACCTGTTATTACCGTCCCTGTACAAATATCACAATATCTGCTTACATGGACTAAGCAGCCACTGGACAGCATGTTGTACAATGATGAGGATCCCTCATAGCTTCTCTGTGGTTCGGTGAACTGTGATCAGAACCCCAAATGCAAAAGCAGTTGGACTGCATCCATATTCTGTGTGCTATTCAGAATACTCCTGAGTTTTAGCATCATTCTGTGGCTGCTAAGACTGACTTAAAAATATCTAAAAATTGCCAGCACTGAAAATCTTAAAGGGACTGTCATGTCTATCACTGAGACATCAGGCAATTAGACAGAAATTTAAAAAACGCATCTGTTGCACTTCTTGGAATTTTTTTTCTTTTTTTTTAAATGTATCATCAGATGCCAGAAAAAATAGGCACAAATCCTGCAACCCTCCCTCTTGTAGTCTCACCGGAGTTAATGGGACTGTTACATAACAAGAATAACCTTACCTCTCCAAAAATGTAAAATAAGTCAGTTTATGATCCCAGTGCTAAGGTGCGTAATTAGTAAAATCATTGGGATGAGACACAGGGTAAACATCGAGAAATAAAGAGAATCATCCAAGAATGATGTGTTGCTCAATCTGGTGTCACCTCTGTCCTCATAACTCCACTGACTTTACTGGTATTACACCAAAGAATCTGGAGGAAACTTGCATCAGGCCCGTACCTAGAATTTTATCACTTGGCTGAAAATTCAACACCCGTTTTGAACCACTTCTCAGTGAGAACCCAGGGTAATTAAAAGTAAGGTCCCTTCCAACAAACAAGAGACAGCAATGCATGTAAAAGCCTGTACATATTTGCAGAAGAACCTCCTTTTTTGCTACATAAGATCATTCAGCGATCACAAAACATAACATCAGGGGGAAAGGGTACTATTTCTACAATAATTGACAAAGAGACAATCTCACTGCTAGAAAATTCAGACTGTAGCTATTTACAGTCTGCCACGCCAGAAGCTGTCCAAGGAAATATTGGTTGGATTTTGTATTATGTTTATCCTCTTCTACCAAAGCTCAAACCTGGAACTGAATCAATCACAAAGGGTTTGATGTAAATGCAGATGCTAAAAGTTTTCTCTCTACCTGTAAGATGCTGAAGTTAATCTCACTAGAACAGTGCATGGAAGGCTTTTGGTGTTTGGTACAGGATTACAGTCCACAGTACAGACTCTGGAAATAAGAGAAAATAACCAATTAAGGAAAATAAGAAGCACTGCGGGAAATCAGGATGATAATTATTATTTCTCTTCTTCTACAACTTTCAGAAGCAAAACTAAGCAATTGCAGAAGGGATTTGTATTTTGCTGCCAGGAATCTTTTTTAGTAATATGTAGGATTGAAAGGGGTATCTTTGGTCATCATTTCCAATGTTAACAAGGACAACAGTTTCAAATAATCTCATAAATATACTAAGTTCTATCTTCAAAGTACGGAGGAGTAGAGAGGACAAAAAAAAATAATCTACTGGGAGACTGTAAAAAACAATACTTTGGGAAGCCTTGGTCTGGTTTTCAGCCTAACTTTATTAACTGGCTGTTTATACACATTTTTTCTTTTACCAGTATGATCATTAAGCTAAAATAATTCTTTTTTTTTCTCACTGGGCTACCCTCTGTATTCAGAGGGCAATCATAGCTCTTCTCTGCTTTCATCTCGTAGAAAATCTGGTCTTTTATTCTTCTCCTGCAAGACAATTCAATTCTCCTGCTCATCCCAGTAAAACACCTCTCTATGTTTGTTTTCATCTGATTTCAGTTTTCTGGAGCACAATCGGCCAGATTCACTATTTTTTTGTCCCCTGGGAAGTTCATCAGATAATTAGGCCTGAAACTTCTTTTACAGATCTACCAAAGGTGAGGATAAGGAATAACCTCTTAACATTGCTAAGGTCAAAACATGGCATGTGGTGCTTGGGTTTTTCTTACCTTAGAAGACAGACACAGCTAAAATAAGAGAGACTGTCCTCAGGCAGGAGACAACTTTGTATGTGACTGCACCATATAGGGAAATCAAATGGGAGCTAAAGTCTCAAGACTGCCCTACTTGGTGTAAAATATTTTAACTGAGAAGACAAAAGTCCCTTTTTATACAAGTCAGGACAGCTAGGACCCCAGTTCCTGAACCACTGGAAGTTTGTTTATATCAAGTGAAGACGCTGAGAACCAGGAAGCTGGGAAGGGTGGATCTGGGCATCAGGACAAGATTTGGAGGGAGGCAAGAAAATCGGTAAGGCTGCTTGAGTTGGTCAGGAGAGCGAGGGACAGGAGCAAGAAAAGAGATGGGGATGGCAGAATAATTATCAAGAGGAAGAGACAAATTATATATAATCCATCTGACTACAACCCCCTTTCAGGTAGTTGTAGAGAGCAATAAGGTCCCCTCTGAGCTCCCTTTTCTCCAGGCTAAACACCTCCTCAGTCACTCCTTATCAGACTGGTGATCAAGACCCTTCCCCAGTTCTGGTGCCCTGCCTGGACCTGCTCCAGCACCCACACTGGTCAGCAAGGTGTCATCCCTCAAGTCACCAAGTTGTGAATAGCCACTGTTAAAAAATAAGCCATGTTTAAAGGAAGAGTTAAAAACAGTTTGTCAATTTGCATGGTCCCGTTTGGTTATTCACCTGCTAACTGTATTGTTCCTGCTGTCACATTACCTTCAGCTTGAAGATCAGTCAGGAAAAGAAACTCTGCCCAACCTGTGACAGTCAGACAAACAAACAGTGGAACAAAAAATGCCAGTGAAGTGAGTTGTTGTTTATGGCTATTTTAATCGTAGGAGATTTATGGGATGGGATGACCAAGTTTTGAATAATCTGTACAGCTTTTATTTTCCTTCCCCCTTTGAAGTGGATATTTTGATGCCCCTGTTGTCAATTCTGCTTGCCATTCCCATTCAAGTAAACCTCACAAGGTCAGTGAGATCATTCTCTGAGTGGTGAGCAAACATTAAAATGAGTAATATTGCTCATAAGGATAAGAAGCAAAACTGTCTGTTTTATCCTGGTCCTTCATTTGCCTTTTTTGTTTGACAAGAAAGTTAGTAAACATTTACTGAATAACCTGAAAATTTGTTACATATTTGATAAAAATTTCTTGCAGTTGCTAAAACAAATTCTTTGCTGCTTAATTCCATTGGCACTCAATCTCTCACAAAGCACAACATTGTGCTACGTTTATTTTTCCTTTGTGTTTTCACACACTTACAATATTTGCACTCCAGTTTCCATCATGTATGTTTGTATATATTCATAAACATGCATGTTTTTTCTTGTTTAAGTATAATTTTTGCACTCCGGGTACAAGTAAATTGACAGCTACAAAAAAGCTTGCTTGTTAAAGATGTCACTGCCACAGCCTCTTGTAATTATAACTACAGCTATGTTAATACAGTGACACTGTTATATAACCTCTTTATAAATTTACAATTAGAAAATACCTTTAACTGGTGATGCTGAGAAGTGGCTATGGAATACAGCTCTCAGACCAACCTGTGTACTTCAGAGCAGAGTTTTGATAGCTGAGCAATCTGAATCAACGCTTAGGAATATCAAATATTTTTTATGGAATTCCAGAGTGCTTGAGGTTTTTTTGGGGGGGGGTATGTTTTTTGTTTGGTTTTTTTTTTTTGTAATTATGAAAACAGGAAGTATTTTATACAGAACAAAGTGTTTGCTCTCATGTCTAACAGAAGCTTACAGCAAGTTACAGAGAAAGAACTAAAATTATGAGTTTACCCAGTTATTTATACCAATAATGCCCATGTATCCTACCAGTGTTATCATAACATTTTAGATAATTCTAGTCATTCCAAGCAAAAAGTGTCATATAAATTAATAGTTAATCCATTTGAACTCAAGAAGAAATGCAATACACGCTCTAGATCATTAATATCTCTCCTATGTTTTATTATAGTTCCATCGATTGCAAGCATGACTAGTATTTCCAGCTTGAATAATGAAGTTACCAGTGTCAAATAACACTGTACTTGATGAGTCTGGGTGGTTCTTTACACTCCAAAAAAAACCCATTTCACACTTTTTGCTGAGTTTCTGTTACTCTGTGCGTAGGGTGGGATTAATGACTCGCCTACTCCCTCAAGAAGAAAGCCAAATCATAGACCCTTAGCTACCACAGACTGCACAGGTGAAAGACCACAATGTTATTTTCAGGGGTAGATGTTGTTTCCACAGGTCAAATGCTGGGGAAACCATGGCCTGGTCTGAGTCTGTGGACACACTACTAGCTAATAAAGGTAAGAAGTTATTGAAAAACGCATTTTTAAAAAAAAAAAAAAAAAACAACCTGTCAACCCAGTTGCCAAAGATTTCTGTCAGGTTTTCACACTGCTCTCCAGTTCAACTCTCCACATGTACTGAACCAACCAGCTGCTGCTGGAGGCGGGTGAGGTGCTGTCCTGAAAGGCAGAGGGACATGTTTGTCCAGTCTGCAAACTCAACATACCTTCTATTTAATAAAGCAGAAGTTCTCTGAAAGGGTTTTTATTAAGACAACTGCTAAACTGTCCATAAAATGGTTTTCATATTTTTTTAAAATAAAAACCTCACAAACCTTTTGTTCAGTATTTCTGTTCCAAAGAAATACACATGCTGTGCAGTGAATTTAGTCAGATGAAAAATGATTACTTCTAACACACCTAAAGTCACTTCTCCGAGAGATGCCGTTCCTACTTTCCTGACACCCCAAACCACGTGTAACTTGAAAATTTCCTTGCCCTTGCCTCATTTTCCTGCAGTAACTTTGTGGCCTGGACTTCAGAGTGCCTCCACACTGTTTCCAGATAGTATTAACCTGACTAACACAGTTACATCTGGGTCAGCTTTCTTTTCTCAGAGTTTGTGACTTCAAAGCAGTTTCTTGCAAACAAACCTTAAGTTGCTTCATTTTTTCCCCCTTCAAAGTGCAAAAAAAGTGGAACAAAGAAGTGACCATTAGGTGTCCATCTCTCTGTCCAAGACTTGCCATTACTTGAAAGGAAGTGGAAGCACTGTTTAGGCAAGATAACCTCAGATGTGGGTGAAGCACACTACCACAATATAACTTCAATTTCTTCTTTTTAGACCGGGGTCAGCCTCAAATCTCTAGTTTCCTAGTCACTACAAATTCTCCTGAAGACATAAATCTCCAGGATCCCCTTCTGACTGAGTGTATCAGTGCTAGAGAGACCAAACCACAGCAGGCAGGTGTTGGGAGCGTTCCTTCACTGGTAACTCACTGGAAGAACTCCCTTAGTCCCCTTATCACTGTTATTTCATCTCCCATG